>JARBWK010000020.1:3983649-4101149 GCA_030556195.1 Anolis apletophallus
ATTTATGATGCTTTTAGATTTTAAATGTTGGCATTGAATACTTGCTGTTTGCCGGTCTGAGTCCCTCTTCGGAGGTGAGAAGGCCGGGGCATAAAAGTTTTAAATAAATAAATAAATACTTCAGTAATGTAGATCTGAAAGAAGCAATAGGTAGGAGGAAAGCAACTTGTCCAGCAGAGTCTACCTCAGGGAAATTAACCCTCCCAGTTTATATTACAATGTTTTTTAAAGAAAGGATTATAGCACCTGGATAGTATTAAATCTCATTTATATGTATGGCCATATTCGGAAAAATTTAATCCTGTTCAAAAATTAATCGTGATCAAACTGTATAAAGCGATTATATAAAGACAAGATTTGCACCCGACTATTTATAAACATTGTAAACAAAACCATGACCATACCATGACTAAATGGGATAAGAGTTTCATGTCCTGGCTTTCAGTGGGGGCTCATAATCTATTTTTGGGAGCCTTCCAAATTCGGGAGGGCAGATATTTGTTTTGACTCTGGGGCGCCAAAAGCTAAATTTTCTATCGGCCCATTATGGGGAGGGGGGCCTCCCAGGCTCCCCTTCCTGTCATTTTAGGCATTTAAGCTGTTTCTGCTGTAGAGGAGAGGTGCTTGGCTGCCGGCAGACACTCATAAGAACATAAGAACATAAGAAGAGCCATGCTGAATCGGACCTCAGCCCATCTAGTCCAGCATTCTGTATCACACAGTGGCCCACCAGTTGTACACGGGGATCTCGAGCAGAAGGGAGGCAAACCCTGACCTGCTCCCCCGACCCCCACAACCAGTACCCAGGGGAAATCCTGCCTACCTCAACCAACTCCGAGGTGGCACTTGAATGTCCTTTTCAGTAACTACCGATACACTTGGTATCCATGAATCTGTCTAATCCTGCCTTGAAGTTGTTCAGGCTGACAGCTGTCACAACCTCCTCTGGAAGTGAGTTCCATAACCCAATGACCCTCTGGGTGAAGAAATATTTCCCTTTATTAGTCCTAATTTTCCTACCTTGGAGCTTCAGGGAGTGCCCTCTAGTCCTAGTGTTTTGTGACAAAGAAAATAATTTTTCTTTATTCACCTTTTCTATCCCATGCATGATTTTATACACTTCGATCAAGTCACCTCTTAAGCGCCGTCTTTCAAGGCTGAAGACCAAGGCGTTACAACCTGGTTTCATAAGGAGCCGCTCCATCCCTTGGATCATTCTTGTTGCCCTTTTCTGTACCTTTTCCAGATCCGTTATATCCTTCTTAAGGTGCGGAGACCAGAATTGTACACAGTACTCCAAATGTGGCCTTACCATAGATTTGTAGAGAGGTAATACAACATTTGCTGACCTATTTTCGATTCCCTTTCTGATCATGCCTAGCATAGAATTTGCTTTTTTCACTGCTGCAGCGCACTGGGTTGACATCTTCATTGAGCTGTCCACCAAAACCCCAAGATCCCTTTCCTGGTTTGTCTCGGAAAGCTTTGACCCCATCAATGTGTAGGTGTAGTTGGGGTTCTTTGCCCCGATGTGCATGACTTTACACTTGTTTAGGTTAAAATGCATTTGCCACTTTGTTGCCCATTCACTCAATTTATCAATTGGGTCCCCTTTATCTATGTGTTTATTTACACCTCAAAGAATTCTAACAAGTTAGTAAGACATGATTTGCCTTTGCAGAAACCATGTTGATTTTCTTTCAGCAATGCCTGTTCTTCTATGTGCCTAGTAATTTTTTTTTTAATAATGGTTTCCATCATTTTGCCTGGAACTGAGGTTAAACTGACTGGTCTATAATTTCCTGGATCACCTCTGGATCCTTTCTTGAAGATCGGTGTTACATTTGCCTCCCTCCAGTCCTCGGGTACAGTGCCTGATCTTAGAGAAAGGTTATATATCTTAGCTAGAAGTTCAGCAATTTCACACTTGAGTTCCTTAAGAACTCTGGGGTGGATGCCGTCTGGACCTGGTGATTTGTTGACATTTAGTTTAGTAAGGCATATGAGAACATCCTCCTTGTTTATCTCTATCTGTTTTAATTCTTTTAATTCCCTCCCTGAAAAAACTGACTCAGCTGCAGGCATATGTTGTCTGTCCTCCTGTGTGAAAACGGAGGCAAAGAAGTCATTTAGCCGCTCAGCAATCTCTTTTGTCTTCGCTGATTTTCCCTTTCTGGCCATTGTCGTCGAGTGGCCCAACTGCTTTTCTAGTTGGGTTCCTGCTTCTGATGTACTTAAAGAAGTTTTTTTTTTTTTTTAATATTCTTTGCTATGTGTGCCTCAAAATCTCTCTTGGCTTTCCTGACTGTTGCTTTGCATTTAGTTTGCCAGAGCTTGTGTTCCTTTCTGTTCTCCTCGGTAGGAAGAGCCTTCCATTTCTTAAATGAGTTTTTCTTTTTCCAATCACATCTTTTACTTCATTTGTAAGCCATACTGGTGTCCTTTTGGACTTTCCATGCCTCTTTCTTTTTATTGGAATGCATTTTAGTTCGGCCTGTTTCAAGGTATTTTTAAACAGTTTCCAAGCATTTTGGAGGGATTTGATTTTTTTACTGCTCCTTTTAGTTTGTTCTTTACATTTTTCTCATTTTGGTGAAATTCCCTTTGTGAAAATTTAAGGTCTCTGTGTTAGTTTTCACTGACAGTTTGCTATCCAAACTTAAGTTGAAGGTTATTGTGTTGTGGTCACTGGTACCTATGGGCTCAGTTACAAGGACATCTTGAACGAGATCTTGTTCATTAGTTAGCACCAAGTCCAGGATCCCCTTTCCCTGGTTGGTTCCATGACCATCTGCTCAAGGGAATAATCAGCTAGCATGTCGAGGAACCTTGTCTCTCTTTCATGCGTAGAACAAGAATTTGGCCAATCTATTTGGGGATAGTTGAAGTCCCCATTATGACTAATGTATTTCTTTTTGAGGCCTGTTTAACTTCATTTTCCAGATAGCAGTCTGCCTCTGGAGTTTGGTTGGGAGGGCGATAGCAGATCCCTAGTGCTAGATTAGTTTTTTGTCCTGGGACTTTTATCCACAATGTTTCTGTAGGTGAGTTTGAAATTTCTTGAAGTTCTAATTCATGAGATTCTAGCTCCTCATTTATGTACAGGGCCACACCGCCACCATTTTTCCCTCTCCTGTCTTTCCTGTACACTCGCGCTTTCTCTCCTGGGCAGGCACGCCACATGCACTATTTTCAAGGCATTTAAAAGAGGCAAGTTCTTAAAGCTTTTTCTTACGCTAGAGCAGTGTTTCTCAACCGCTGTGACACAGCACACTAGTGTGCCGTGACGAACCTCCTGCTGTGCCGCGAGAAAAGCTCTCTGCCCCCCTTCCTTCCCCCCCTCCTGCCGAACTCCTGCTGCTTGGGAGAGGAGGAGGAAGGGCCGGGCGGCGGCAAAGAAAAAGAAAAAGGGGCCGGGGCACTGCCTCCTTCGGCCGTTGCCCCAGCCAGCCTCCAATCCGCCATGACTCCCGCCCCTCGCTTGCTGAAGCCGTGCGGAGGAGGAGCCCCGCCCACTGAAGCCCATCCACCGCTCATGCTCCTCCTCTGTGGGAGAGCTGAAGCCAGTGGGAGGGGGCGGGGGATGGCGCAGCCTGGCTCCGCCCCCTCCCCCAGCTTCGGCACTCCCAGCAGCTGCTCCAGCCTTGAGGGGCAATGCCAAGCCAGCATTGTGCTGGCTCTGCCACCGTTGGCTTGGCATTGCCCCCTCAAGGCTGGAGAAGCTGCTGGGAGAGCTGAAGCCGGGGGGAGGGGGCGGGGCATGGCGCAGCCTGGCCCCTCCCCCGGCTTCGGAACTCCCAGAAGCTGCTCCCAGCAGGCCACCATCCCCCAGCCCTTCTTTACTGTGTTAGAGTGTCATTCTGTGTCATTTTGGTTGGCAGTGTTCCCCCCAGATTTTTTTAATGTTAAAAGTGTGCCGTGGCTTTTTTGAGCCGCGGCACATTTTTTACATTTACAAAATCCTGGGGCACACCACCAACCAAAATGACACAAAATGACACAATTAACACAGTAATACATATAGTTAATATTTTTTAAATGTATTTATACGCTCAGTGTGAAGCCGGGACCTGTTTCAATGAACACAACATAGATATCCTGGCAGGAATGGCAGAAAGACACACACGAAGGTCTTGCTCAACAGCTGTGTTTAGTTTTGGGAAAATAGACCTTGACTTTTGGGAGTGACAGTTTCTGGCATGTTTTTAATTTTTTTTAATAAACTTTATTATGAAAAGAAAGACATGGAACAGAATAGATACAAAGATACACCAACATACATCATATCGTACAGATATGAAAACAGAACAAACAACAACACACTACAGTTAAAAAGAGATGTTGACTTCACATCTCAGATTGAATCATTGAGATTTTACAGATGGTGGAAAAGAAAATACAATTATATATATAGTCCTTTAAGATTCACAAGTTTTTTCTCTCTCATGTACCATATTTTTCGCACCATAAGGCGCACCTGCTGATAAGACGCACCTAGATTTTCGAGGAGGAAAATTGGGGAAAAAATGGGGCTGGCTACACTAATATGGAGGGGGGACACTAACATGGAGGGGAGGCTCTGGAGCAGAGGGGGCGATGTATTCACGCTATATTTGCGCCCCCTGGCGGCTCCAGCGGCTCCCCGCATGCCCAGACTCTCGCCGCCGTGTCGCGCAGCCAGCCGGCGGCGCGGAGAGGAACGGGGCGGAAGGGGACTCACGCCGCTCACGGACCCGAGGAGGAGGAGGCCACGAGGGCAGCCCCCACGGAGACGCAGCGGCAGCAGCAGCAGCGGCAGCAGCGGAAGGGCCCGAAGCCAGAGGCACATCTTCGTGACGTCACGAAGATGCACCTCTGCTGAGGAGGAAAGCCTCGCCGCCCGCGCGCTGTAAGGAGGCCCGAAAGAGAGGAGGGAGGGCGGGCCGGAGGAAGAGCGCCCTCCCTCCCTCCACTCTACCCGGCGTTCTAACAGCGCGCGGCTGGCGAGGCTTCCCTCCTCGGCAGAAGCGCATCTTCGTGACGTCACTTCGTCGCGCCTCTGCCGAGGAGTGACGTCACAAAGATGCGCTTCTGCCGAGGAGGAAGGCCTCGCGACGCCGCGCTGTAAGAACGCCCGGAAGAGAGGAGGGAGGGAGGGAACTCTTCCTCCTTCCCTCCCTCCCTCCCCTCTCTCTTCCGGGCGTTCCCTACAGCATGCGCGCCAGCGAGGCTTTCCTCGGAGGCGCATCTTCGTGACGTCACGAAGATGCGCCTCTGGCTCGGGCCCTTCCGCTGCTGCCGCTGCGTCTCCATGGGGCGCCCTCGTGGCCTCCCCCCCTCCTCCTGCTCCTCCTCGGGTCCGTGAGCGGCGTGAGTCCCCCTTCCGCCCCGTTCCTCCCGCGCCGCCCGGCTGGCTGCGGCGACACGGCGGCGAGAGTCTGGCATGCGCTGGAGCCGCCGGAGCCCGGGGGCAAATATAGCATGAGTACATCGCCGCCCCCTCTGCTCCAGCGCTCCCCCCTGCCTGCATCTTTGCTCCATAAGACGAAGCTGATTTTTCTTCCTACTTTGGGAGGAAAAAAACTGCGTCTTATGGTGCGAAAAATACGTAGTTAACGAAAGGAGACCAAGTTAAATTAAATTGTTTGGAAGAATTGTCTCTAAGTGAGACAATTTATCGAGCTCCGCGATTTCTAGTGATTTAGTTAACCATTCTTCTATATCGGGCATTTCCGATGATTTCCAATATCTGGCTACCACGATTCTTGCCGAAGCAGTGAGAAAGGTGAGTAATTTTTCTAGTTCCTTGTTTTGTTGTAATCCTGTAATGTTCAACAAACAAAATTCTGGTTTTTTGGGTATATTCACATGTAGCATTTCTTGTAGCACATTATTAACAGAATTCCAGAACTTTTTCACAGTTTTACATGTCCACCACTGATGGAAGAAGTGCCTCGTTCTTGGGAACATTTCCAACACAAGTCATTATTATTCTTTTAAATTTTTGACAATTGGTGTGGCATTAAGTACCACCTGTATACAATCTTATACATATTTTCTTTTAAATAGTACGAGTAAGTATATTTCTGTTTTGTCTTCCATATTCTTTCCCATTCTTTCCTAGGTATATTAAAGCCTAAGTTTGCTGACCATTTTGATATATACGCATTTACTGGGTTTTTTTCCATATCTATTTCCAGTAAAAATTTATAGATTAAACTCACTGTTTTATTTTTAGACTGAAGCCAGAGTTTCTCACCTTTCGGTGGATTCCATTCCCATCCGATTCGTTTATCTTCTTCGAATCTTTTAGTTAATTGATAGTAGTGGAAGCAATTCAGCTGGTATTGTGCTAACTCATCTAAGTTTTTTATTGTGATATCTGTTCTACCTTTCTCAATGATATTCCTGTAGGTTAGCCCGAGATCATCTTCAGTTCTTTTTATTTTAAAGGCTTCAATTGGCGAGGTCCAAAGCGGGATTTTTGTATACAAACTTTTTTTGAAACTTATTCCATACTTTAAAGAGTGAGGATCTTATAATATGGTTATTATAGTTTCTGGGATTTATAGTTAACACACAATCAAAGAGCATCCTGAACTCTTGCAACAATGGAATTGAACCAAACTTGGCATATTGAACTCTCATTGCCAACAGAAAGTACTGAAAGGGTTTGCTTGGGAATTGACCTTGAGTTTGGAAGTTGTAGTTCACCTACACCCAGAGAGCACTGTGGACTCAAACAATGTTATGTTGTTGTTTGTTTTCTATCCAGAATCACGATGTTGGAAGGAGGCTCACCACTTTAAGGCCCCTAAAACAGGCATGGGAAAACGAAGGAACCAAATTTCGCACACAACTTTGTACTTCACTACTCTGCAACATTGTGGATTTCAATGGAATGGGATCAAGCCCAAGTTATATAAAGTAAAATAGACTCTAGAGTTAGCATTTAGTGCAATACACCTCTCCGCAATGTAACTAAGTAACTTAAAAGACAGCGGATTAGGTGTGTACCCAAATTAAGCTATTTATGTCACTTTATCCTATAATGTATCATCACACCTCAGCTGTTCCTAATATAAATTGACATATAGTGGGAAGCTCTGATGGAATTGTTCTAAACAGACTTTAACAGGATTGGAACAGCATTATCTGGGACAAAGAGCATACTGGGGAAAATATTTTAGGTCTACCTTTTATTTATTTATTGTGTCGGAAGCAAATAGAGAATACAGTTATAATGTAGTTAAAACAGTGTTTCCCAACCAGTTCCATGGCACAGTAGTGTGCCATGAGCGATTATCTGGTGTGCCACGGAAAAACCTCTCTTCCACCCTTTCTTCCCCTCCTGCTGCTGCTTGGGGGAGGAGGAGGAAGGGCCGGCAGTGGCGAAGAAGAAGGGGCCGGGGTGCCGCCTCCTTCGGCCGTTTCCCCAGCCAGCCTCCAATCGAGGGAGGGCGGGGAACGGAAGTGGAAGTGAGGAGCGCAGTCCGAGGCAGGCCCACCGGCTTCTTCTTTCGAACTGCAGGAAAGAAGGAAGGAAGGCAGGCAACCGTGGACCGAGTGACTGCCTTCCCTTCTGGTGTGGAAGAGGGAGAGAGCCATTCAGGAAGGGAGCCACCTGGGGGTTCTGTGTGGGAAGTTTGGCCCAGTTCTATCATTGGTGGGGTTCAGAATGCTCTTTGATTGTAGGGGAACTATAAATCCCAGCAACTACAACTCCCAAATGGCAAGGTCTATTTCCCCTGAACTCCATCTGCGTTCATATTTGGGCATATTGAGTATTCATTTCAAGTGTGGTTCAGATCCATCATTATTTCAGTCCACAGTGCTCTCTGGGTTCAGGTGAACTACAACTCCCAAACTCAAGGTCAATTCCCAAGCAAACCCTTTCAGTACTTTCTGTTGGTAATGAGTGTTCAATGTGCCAAGTTTGGTTCAATTCCATTGTTGCAAGAGTTCAGGATGCTCTTGGATTGTATGTTAACTATAAATCCCAGAAACTGTAACTCCCAAATGTCAAGGTCTATTTTCCCCAAACTCCATCTGTGTTCACATTTGGGCATATTGAGTATTCATGCCAAGTTTGGTCCTGATCCAACATTGTTTGAGTCCACAGTGCTCTCTGGATATAGGTGAACTACAACTCCAAAACTCAAGGTCAATGCCCACCAAACTCTTATAGCATTTTCTCTTGGTTATGGGAGTTCTGTGTGGGAAGTTTGTGTCTTTCTGCCATTCCTGCCAGGATATCTACAGTATGTTGTGTTCATCGAAACAGGCCCAGGTTTCACACTGAGTGTATAAATACATTTTAAAACATATTAACTATATGTATTGCTGTGTTAGAGCGTCATTTTGTGTCGTTTTGGTTGGTGGTGTGCTCCAGGATTTTGTAAATGTAAAAAATGTGCCGTGGCTCAAAAACGGTTGAAAAACACTGCTCTAGGCTGTCTCTCGGATGTGTTATGAAATGAATGCCATTCAATGAACGTATTGCTCTAGCAATCAAAAGGGCCGTGATGGAGAGCAAAGAACTGTTCTGATCTCCTCACCCAGATCAAATTAAAGATCCGCTGAATGTTTCAGTGTGGAAGAGAGAATAGAAATTAACTTTAATGAGTTTTTAATTGCTGGGAACTCAAGGCAATTGCCATCACCTTTCCAAAGAAATATGCATGAACTTAATTCTGTTCTAGGTTCCTTGCGTGGTGGTGGATTCCAAGAGCAGCACAATGCTCTCCAACTTTCGTATGGTGCTTATGAATACACACCAGTATTTTCGATGAAGCTTCTGATGTGGATGAGCAATCCTATTACTGCATTTTAATTATGGCGTTTCGTGAATTTGAATGCACAATGGTCAAATTGGGGCGCCCACTGTTGCTTCTCAAGGTTAAGCTACCATTCTAGCCACAGGGGGTGTTGTTGCTCAATTCGCTACGATGAAAAACTCTTGATCACAGACTACCTCCTTCCTTTGATCACCGGCATTTTCTGGTATTCCCTTTATGGCGCCATAAAATACCTCCCCACCAGGGCCGTAGCCAGGATTTTTATTTGGGGGGACTGAGTTTGATTGGGGGGGGGGTGAACTGAGTGAGAGAGGATCTACCCTAGCAAACCTTTCATATCATTATCCCAATACCCCCATGCATATGGGATATATTGAGCATAGTGATCAGATCATGATATGAATACACATAACACCCTTTCCTCCCAGTGCAACTGGGAGGATAGGAATTTGCCTCCCTGAAAGAGGTGGGTTCAGTTTGAACCTTCCAGTAAATGGCGTTTGCCATCTGTGGGGGGAGCCACCAGCCCCTCCGCAGGGCCCATACATCACATGATTTTGGCTGGTGTGTGTTGGTGCAACTGGGATCCATTTGGAACCATCCGGGTTCGACAGGCATGAGCTTGCGGATCCAATAAAAGCTATTTTTGATTATTATTACCATCGCTTGTCTGGGTCTGTGACGGAGCGGCATTCCCGCCTTGGATACGGCGTCTGCCCAACAGTTTCCGGGGAACATCGGGACACCGAGGGCCTCCCACTCCAGCACCCTCACCGTGGCATCGTCCGGTAGGGGCCCGGGCTATCCCCCCAGCCATTTGGCTCCTGTATAACTTTATTCTCTAGAGGATTGAACCAGAAATACTCCATACACCGGGCCTTTTTGGCCCCCACTTTGGCGGTTGCTGGCCCTTTTAGTGCTTAGGACCGCACTCACCGCTTCCGGGCACGTCATCACGACAGTACGTCGGAGGTTTGCCCACGTCGCTCCTCGCTCTGCACGTCTGACGGCGCGCTCTGCGACTGCACCACGTCATCGGGCGGCGCAGTGTTTACACTATACGCCATCAGTGCTGGACATATCGCTAGCTTTGAGTTCTTCCGCACTGCGCCCACCTCCGTGCGACGTCATCAGCAACAGACGCAGCGGGACGACCTTCCCTACACGCCCCCCCATCCTGCGGCTTCCCCGCTTTCCTTCCATTGTATAGGCCTCCTTCGTGGCGGACCTACATATTTCCGATTGACTCATATGATCATGTGTTGATTTCGGCCCGTGGATTAGTTAACGCCAATTGTGTATTGTTCATCCTTTTATTTGTTGATTGCTACATTGTGTGGTCCCTAGGGGGGCGGGGATGATGGTCTTATCACCCCACTACCCTGGCTCTACAGAGCATTTCTCCAGTGAGTGGATCGAGGGGACAACACACAGTCCCATTGGTGCCTCCTCCCGGCCCGGTGGGGGATAGCCCACTCCTACATGAGCATTTGTAGTCCAGACCTTTATTCTCATGTATTGTTATTGTGTTTCAGCATACCGTGTGTAGTTCTTAGCGGTGGAAGGTCAGCTCCCTACAGTCCAGTCTGGCCTGGATGTCGGCCAACCCCTCCCGCCCATTAACAGTATTCACTTTGGTTGCCCGTTGGAACCGGGTGAGAATTTTTCCCCCTTTCACCCTACATTTTGAGTGCAGGGTGTTTTTTTTGCCTACCCCTTTAGGGGCTAGATGGGGTGGTGAGTTTGTATAAATAGGCCTTAGTGGAAAATAGCTAAGGAAATCCCATAGTCAGTGTGCACCTTAGGCACCCCCTAAGATAAACTCACAGTCTTTGAATATCAAATATAGGCGGGCGTGGAGCGATAGGAGCAGTAGCGGCTATGTCAATGGAACTGGAAGGGCGCCTATGACTTGAAATACGAGGACGCCACAGGGGGCCGTTTCGCGTCATACAGACGTTTCCTCAGGTCGCTCCAGTTCCTCTAGATCAGGGGTGCTCACACTTTTTCAGCATGGGAGTTACTGATTAAAAAACCAAGTCCCAAAGATCACCTGCCCAGAAATGTAAAACGTATAACTATTTTCTTATTTATTTATATTTATTATTCATTTTTATGTACCGCTCCTTCCAGCAGGCTCGGGGCAGTTTACACAAAATGAAGTTATAAAACATCAACATTTCAATTTAATAACAACAATATAAAACAGAGCATAAAAATACATCCAACCATATACATCCATATACAACCATATACATATAAAAATACATATACAACCATATACATATGTATTTTTATACAGAGTATAAAAATACATCCAAGCTCTATACGGTTCTGGCCCAGCTTACTTGTCCGAACGCATCAGCCGCTACGTCCCACCTCGCAATCTAAGATCATCCGGGGAGACCCTGCTCTCGCTCCCGCCGACTTCTCAAACGCGGCTGGTGGGGGCGAGGGAGAGGGCCTTCTCGGTGGTGGCTCCCCGCATGTGGAATGCGCTCCCTATTGAGGTACGGTCCACCTCATCCCTCCTGGCATTCAGGAAAAAAGTAAAATCCTGGCTTTGGGACCAGGCATTTGCACACCAGCACTAGGCAGCATGTTAGATGGGGATTTTAATGGAATGGATGAAGAGGGTCAATGTTTTTATGGATTGAATATTGTTTTAACTTGGAATGCCTGTGTATGATGCTGTTGAAACTGTATTTTAATGTATCTTAATGTATTTTAATTGTTGTGGGGTTTTAGGGTTTTATGCTGTTGTGATGTGGGCATCGAATTGTGCCGTACTGTAAGCCGCTCTGAGTCCCCCCTTGGGGGTTGAGAAGAGCGGGGTAAAATCCTGAAATAAATAAATAAACCACCCCATTTCTCCCACACTGCCATATTACCACACATATTACCAGCCAGAAAGTAAGAAGAGAGGCTGTTGAACTGCAAGGCCATTTCATACTCAGCAAGGTAAACAAAGGGGCATGCAAAAATACATCCAACCACCCCATTTCTCCCACATTTCCATATTCCCCAACATATATTTCTCAAGGAACAACGCAAGCAGAGAGGCTTTGGAGCTAAAAGGCCATTTTTAAACATTAAAAATAAAAAGGGGCATGCCACAGAACAATCAAGCACCCACCCCAAAATAAAAAGACTGACCTTTGAGATGCGGTAAGGAAATGACCCCAAAGCGTCCTTCTTCTTCTCCTCCGTCGTTGCTCCTATTTCCACGCCGCCAGCATGCGTGCTGCCTCAAGAGCTCACGAAGTCCGAGAGACAGAATGGGCGCTTCTGCGCATGTGCGTGGGGCCAGCCATGCATCACGTCATCCAGGCCCGCCCCCTTTGGTCTCCTACAACTCTGAGTGGCTGGAGAAGGACGGAGGGAGGAGGAGGAATCCAAAAGAGGGGGCCCATTCTGCCTCTTGGACTCTGGAGCTTTTGGAGGCGGCGCACGAGCAGGGAAAAGCAACGACGGAGGACTTCTTTGCAGCGTGCAGGGGCGCGTGAAGAGGACCAACAGCAAAAAACCTGGTCAGGGGCCTGAAGATCACCAGGATGAGACCCGAAGATCACCCTGGTGTTCCCGATCACCATTCTGAGCACCCCTGCTCTAGATGCTGCGCCTATATTTGATATTCAAAGACTGTGAGTTTATCTGGGCGCACTTTAAGAACTGCTTTACTGCCTTCAGCCAGTCAAGCCTCTTTTGGGCTGACTCCTTGGAACTTTGATTTATTGTATTGCACCATGGCATTTTCGCCTCGCTGATTGATAATATTGTGTAGAACTCTTTGTGTAGAACTCGTACTTTGTATGTTGAACTATATATTGTGTAGAACATTGCACAGTGAATACATTGTGTTGAACTTTATACTTAACCTTGGGGACCAATTTGTGCGTGACGGAAATCCCTTTTACACTGGGTTATACCGGGTTATTTGGTCCACCCTTCGCATTTGTATTAGCGGTTTCAACATTTTGTACCTATGTATATAATCCTGTGAAAATATAGTGTTTGACTGTTTATAAGTATAGAATTTAAGGGCTTCATTATTACAAACAATTCACCATTGCCCTGGGATTTCCAAGTTTAGTTTAGACATACCCCTTCAGCTTGTGTTTGTTAGCATAATAAGCTCTCCCCCTTTTCTTGGTTTGCATCCTGTGATGCAGCCAGAAAAAATTCTTTAAAAATTGTATGTGTTGTATTGTAACTGTACATCTTCTGGCAGGGATTGTCTGCCGTATGTGTGATGTAATCTGCTCTGAGTCCCCTTCGGGGTGAGAAGAGCGGAATATAAATAAAGTGTATTATTATTATTTATTATCTGTTTACACTGTAATCCACTTTGCGTCCACACGGGGAGAAGAGAAGAATATAAATAAACTGTTGTTGTTATTGTTGGAGTATGAACCATGGGCTGGAAACTATGCCTCTTTGCCTATAGTTATACGAGATGTCAGGAGAAAATAAACCATTGACCTTCAGATGTTTCTGTTGGACTGCTGCTCTCTAAATAGCAAAATGTAACGGGTGTAGGGAAGGCATATATGGTCCTGAAGCTTACCTAGATCTATCCCAAACTTAATAGGTTGGGAAATTTGAACATTCCTTAAAGAAGACATTTTAAAGACTGGTACAGAAGAGACCTTCATTGTAGCCACCCAATTATTATTGGCCAAGTTCTAAGCTCACTTTATAAATTTGAGGTTTAGAAGTGGAGGCAAGGCTCCAGCTTTTCTTTGATTGTTTGGATTCATTCCCATCTGGGTTCAGTCCAGGTTATGGGACAGATATAGCCTTGATCTCCTTGGCGAGTGACCTATACCAGAAACTGGACAAGGAGAATATGTCACTATTTGAGTAACTACAAGGGCACATTTTTATGTATTACATCACATTTTTATATATCTATTAGGCATGGTTTAGAACCCAAAAATAGGAAATCGAAAATCTAATGGGGGGGTTATTAGTAATAGGAAGACTTACAAAAAATTTTCCAAAAATTTCTAAAATGTAACTTAATTACTAACGAAATTCGTTAGTAGTTCGTATGCCAGCGCATGCGCATTCCAGATGGTTTTGGCCTACAACTCCCAGAAATCCTAACAGCTGGTAAATTGGCTGGGATTTCTGGGAGTTGTAAACAAAACTTGAATAAATCACACTGAATTCTAGATGGGACTCTCCAAATAGGAAGGAGGGAGGGAAGGAGGGAGGGGGAGGGAGGGAGGGGGTTTTCTATTCTTGGAAGCAGCAAAAGAAAAGGAGGAGGAGCTCCCCTCGCTCCGCTGTCTCTCTCTCACCCTGATCCCGAGGAGCGAGGGCCCAAGTTTGCCCAGGCTGGGCATATACCTACATTCCATGCACATGCAATAATACAGCAGTAATAACAATGGGTATAAGAAGAGGTAAAATTCAAACCGAAGTATTCTGACTGGTCCCTCCTCATGCGGTGCAAACGGGCTCTTCTCTGTGAGCCCGGGAAAAGCCAGCGTTTTCTGCTTGGGTGCACACACATACATATTCTTTGGGGGGGATTTGCTGCAGAATCTTCTCTATGCGCCCGGGATTCTGCAGCAAATCCCCCCCCCCCCCCAAGAATATGTATGTGTGTGCTCCCAAGCAGCAAACGCTGGCTTTTCCCGGGCTAATTTCCCGGGCTAATAAGAGAAGAGCCCGTTTGCACCGCATGAGGAGAGACCAGTCAGAATACTTCGGTTTGAATTTTACCTCTTGTTATTGTTATTACTGCTGTATTATTGCATGTGCATGGAATGTAGGTATGACCAGTTGGATTACTTATAATATTAGGCACTTACAGTAGCATTCATTCTATTATACATTAGGTTGGTTTCTCACCCCAATACTCTTTGATGCTTTAGATCCTGGCAGGCAGGAGAGGCAGGGAAGCCTGGAAGAAATGTGAACAGAGAGGTTTACTCAGAGGTGAATCCACAAAGGAGGGCCCTTCATCCAAAGTGCCCTCCTTTGCAGATTTACTTGAGTAAACCTCTCTGTCTACATTTTTTCCACGCTTCCAACCGAAAGAAGGAGCGAGTTTAGGGCTTGCCTTGCCATAATACTTATTGGCAAGGGAGGCGGGAGGGTGGTGAGAGAGAAGGAGGGTGCCCCCCTTTTACCTAATAACGACACTTAAGAAAATCCTGGCCCCGAAGTTCGAAAAAGAAAGTCCACTTCCTGGTTGGCGTTCCAGGTGCGGAAATACTCGAAAGTAGCATTTCTTACGAATTTCTTACGAAACGAATCATTTTCATAACTTTTTTCTCATGCCTAATATCTATATCTATACACATCATAAAAGTGAAACTATGTATGTGTGTGTGGCTGAGGTGTCCACTTACAAAGATAAGCTCCTGCCTCCACGAACAGCTATATCTCCCATTGCTCAGGAGACCCCAATATCTCTCCCTCCAATGACATTACAGGCTATAGTGAGCACTGTAAACATATCCAAGAGCCCTGCCAATGTCCTGCACAAACACCATCATGCCCACCACCCAAGTAAAGGCTTTCATTTGGGGATAATGTCATCATAGATTTTATGAGTTTCCTCCACCACAGGCATCCCAGTGTTTCTTTGTTTCTCCATTGGTGTGAAGTTTACATGACCCCCCCCGCTGCCTCTCCCATGATGCTTTCACATTCTTTTCTATGGCACACTGCAAACAGAGGAATTCATCAGCAACAGAACATACTAGAGAGGTTTGAGGAAGATTCACTATGATTTATAGGAGTTGTAGGTACTGCGATGTAACATTTGTCGACCTCAACAAAGCCTTCGACACTGTGAGTAGAAAAGGTCTGTGGCAGATCCTGGAACAACTCAAAATGATTATCTGCTCCATGAGGGCCAGCACAGTCAAGTCAGATACGGTGATGCTCTCTCAGAGCCCTTTCTAATAACTAATGGAGTGAAACAAAGCTGTGTTCTTGCACGAAGCCTATTTACAATCTTCTTCAGCATGATGCTCCAAAGGGCTATGGCAGATCTCGAAGAAGAAGACGCCATTTATATGGGCTATTGTAGTGATGGTAGCTTGTTCAACTTAAGCAGCCTGAGGGCTCGCACTAAGACTCGAAACTATCTAGTCCGTGAGCTGCTTTTTGCTGACGATGCTGCCCTTGTCGCCCATTCAGAAGCAGCCCTGCAGCGCCTCACTTCCTGCTTTGCAACAGCTGCAGAGATGTTTGAGCTGGAAGTCAGCCTGAAGAAAACGGAAGTTCTCTAACAGCCCACACCACAGGAAGAACACCGCCATCCCCACGTCAGCATAGGCAAATCTGTGCTTAAATCCGTTCAGCAGTTCACTTACCTGGGAAGCATCATCTCTTCAGGCGCCAAGATTGATAAAGAGATATATTACAGATTAGCAAAGGCATATAGTGCATTCGGAAGGCTTCACAAAAGAGTCTGGAGTAACAAACACCTGAGGCAAAGCACCAAAATCAAGGTGTACAGAGCTATCGTACTATCTATTCTCCTATATGAGTCTGAAACATGGGTAACCTATCACCAACACACAACAAAAGTGTAAAGGATATGCAATCAATCTATATTTCAATAATATAATGATTATATAAGTATAACAATTATATAAACTCATACTGCCTGAAGTCCAAAGCATGTAATAAACGTATCTGGCTCCTTCAATGCAAAGTTGAAATTCCATAGGGGAGATCCATGAAGATATAATCCGACATAAACCAAGCCAATAATGTTTGTTTATAAAGTTTCACAAATCAATGAGAGTTCAAAATGGGAGCAATGTCGAACAACCCAAAATGAATTTGTAATCCACTGCGGGGGTAGACCCCGGGAGATGTGAAATCCAAACAAAGGGAAGTTCCGGATAAAAGCAGCGTGTGGTACCTCAGAGATCCGGGAAGATACTGGTAAACGCGGGGGGAGAAATGGTTCCCTTCAAGTTGTTTGATGAACTATAAATCTCTTTGTTTGTATTGATGTTGGAACATATATGTGGGAGGTGTTCTATATGTTCCAACATCAATACAAACGAAGAGATTTATAGTTCATCTTAGGGCAAATCTTTTACAGTGCGAGATTTTGCTACCTGCGCCTCTAATTTATCCATGTACGCTATTACATGTGGCTGCCCCCTTATTTATGTGGGCCAGACAAAGAGAGAGATCAGAAAAAGATTTATTGAACACCGTTCGAAAATTTCCCAGGGTGCCACTGATTCATCCTTTTACAAACATTGCAAAACAGAGAACCATTCGGCAGCCTCTTTAAAAATTAGAGTCTTGGAGAGGATCATTCCCAATCCACAGTTTGACACCATCAGCCAATTAAGACGCATCAAAAACAAATGGATCTTAATGTTGGACACTGAATGGCCTCGTGGCCTAAACGAACCCATTAGCATTAATTCCATGTTAATTTAATTACTTGATTATATAAGGCTGCTGACTCCTGTTCAATTTACCTTTGGGTCACCCTCATCTTGGATGTAAGGGTTATACTTAGCATGTGAAGAACTTCGGTATGTACATAATGTTACATGTACATAAAGATTACAATGATCGACTTTGCCCGTGTGTGGCGGGCGTAGTAGAGTCTCTACTGCATATCATGTTTGAATGTTCCTTTTATAGGGATGAAAGAAGGAAGGTAATAATGCCTCTTATCTGTCATTGGCCAGGAAGATCTTTACAATGGTATTTAAAGTATCTTTTGGGGGACTCAAATAAAAAAGTTACAAAGGAGATACCAAAATTTTTGCTCATGCCTCAAAGACCCGAAAGAGCATTTTATCTAAAGAAAAGTAACACAGAGAAACTGAGAAATTTAACTACAGTTTTTATGTGATTATTGTCAGATTATTGCATTTTGAATAGCAATTCATGAGTCAGCACAAGATATATTTTCGCAGTTTGAGATGACCTGCAGTGTGACATGTTTGACACCAGATGGCGCTGTCCCAAGACTGCTAAATGGAACCTTGAGGAATGTCAGTTACAAAGTGACAGTTGGGATTTGTCAGTTGGGATTTAATATCTGTGAGGAAAGGATGTTTAGAAAGGTAGCTGTGATGGCTGTTGTTTTTCGATGTTTTGCCAGTTATTGTTAAATACAATTCAATACAAAGTTATATATTTACCTTGTGAATTGAATGTGAGTTTCATTATTCACTCGAACAGAGACTGGAGTTTTTGGGCCGATGGGGAATTAAACTTCTATATTTCTGTTGCCTATCCGCTGTGACATAAATACTCAACGCCGAAGAATTATAACTGTAGTACACGAAATAGTAGAAAACTACACAACCCTAGATACGTATTATTAGCTTGTAAGAGATATAAATTTTAAGGCCAGCTATTTTAATATGTGTACATTTGATAACCTGTATTGTGTTTTATATGTGACTTTTATCTGTATTATATTTTTCTGTATCTGTCTAAGGTTTGTTAACTGAAATAAAGGCAATTGATTGATTGATTGATTGAATAAATAAATACCACCCTTTTTTGCATATGAAGAAGTTATCGCACTTGGATAAGTTCAAAACCTGGCTGAATTTTTTTATAAAAACATGCTAAAAGCATGTCACACATTTGTTACTGCCAGTGGATGCTTAATTACTGGTATTTTAACAGAGCCAAATTGTGTGTGAATCTTCTGATCTTCGACAGAAAGGGATTATTTAGAAGACTAATTTGTCAATGTTATTGAGGCAAGGCACAGCTATTAGTTGACATCTGTTGTTTTCCTTTGCCAAGTATCCTTATTCAATGAGGATCTTTCTGCAAATGCTCCTGATATATCCGTCAGGAATCCAAATTTATTTGCAGATTGAGCTAGGTGGGCTGTCAGTTGGCTGATCCTGCTTTCAGGAAAATGCAATACTAGAAATGGGGAGAAAGATGGGGAGAAATAGCCTGCATATGCTCATCGATTAACCTGCAGAAGAAAAGTGAGTGCAAATTGTGAAGATCATCTCGTGGCATTTAAGATACATTTCACATATAGTTTTCCTGACGTCAGCTGCCCACATGCAGAACGTGAACTTGAGGGGGTTGGTGGAAAAAATAATAATAATAACGGATCAAAAGCAGATCTGTTGAAGTTATTATGTTAACCTACAGTAATGCATTTATTTAAGTTAATAGTGTGCTTAAGACAGCCATATTAAAGAAAACCAATACGTCTGAATGCATTAATAGATTCTTTTTTTACAACAATATGCATTGCAAAGTCTAAATCAGTGTTTTTCAACATTTTTTTGAGCTGCGGCACATTTTTTACATTTACAAAATCCTGGGGCACACCTGGAACTTAGTGAAGGTACTGCGAGTCCCATTGGCCACGGTCCACCCTCCTCCAAACAGCACCAGAATGTAGAGAGGGTCATGGGGCTGTGTGTGTCACATTTGGTCTTGATCATTCTCTGGGTGAGGGTTGCAGTGGTCTCTGGAAGTGAAGGAAGGTACTGGAAGTCCCATCATCCATGGTCCCCCGTTCTCCAAACAGGACCGGGATGTAGAGAGGGTCATGGGGGCTCTGTGTGAATGATGTGAAGGTACTGCAAATACCATCATTTGTGGCCCCTCCAGCTCTAAACCACACCAGATTGTGAAGTGGGCCATTGACCCCCTGTTTGCCAAGTTTGGTCCTGATCCGTCATTGCTGTGGGCCGCAGTGGCTGACTGCCTGAGGCCTTTCCTTTTCCCTCTGAGTCACTTTAAAATGTTGGAATGTGGTTGGCCAATCGGAGTCCTTTATGCAAATATCATTTCAGTGGCAACCAATCCCCTCTGTCTGGGGTCGTAGAATGTTGGAGTTCTGAGGCTGGCCAATCAGAGCCCTTTATGCAAATAATCCCACAGTTGCAGCCAATCGAAATGCTGGCACATATTCCTCCCGTCGCACCACCACACCACCGCCCGCAAACACTGACTTTTATTATATACATAGATAAGCTGCTTGCTGATTTTACCAAGCCGGTGCGATGTTTAAGGTTAGAGGTGTTCCTGCTCTGTTGTACGACACTGGCAATAGGATGCACACGGTGTTGTACAATTATGAGGCTTCGATGCAGGTTTGCCAACCTGGTGCGGTAAAGTTCTTTGACAAGATAGTTTGTCTTCATTGTTTTGAAAAATGTTGATTTGGTAGACACAAAAGCCTTAACAAATGGGTTTGAAGCAAGATGGACACTTTGGAATCAAGTTTCTCTTTGGTGCGTGCCCTTCTGAAGGGTACTCACTGCAAAAAAATTGTATCAGGGAAAATGATCTATCAGAAAAATTAACTTACAACTGTCCCCTGCAAGGAGGTAATCAATAAAGTTTTGCTCCATCAGTTAGCCAAGTGAGGAATTAGGGGACAGTAATGACTGTCTACGGGACTTAAAATAGGCAAGGGCAGAGATGGCATAGAAACAGGAAAAGGGGGGAATTTACCAAAAATTTATGGGACTCTTGCTTTTTTGGGACAGCAGAGATAACAATAGGGATGGTTTAGAAAGGATCATTTTTCTCCCTCTGTCATAAGCATAACACTTAGCAGTATCCGCAGTATCAGTCTGCTAAGAAGACATGGAAGTGGGTTAAGGAGAAAGAAAAGAACGCCTACTATTGTTGTCGAGCATTTTAGAATGGCTGTGGATAGGCCCAAGCCATTGTGAGTTGCCTGGTGAGAAAGAGAAGCCAAAATTGCAGAATAAATCTCACCTAGTTGAAGAGAAAACCATCAAGATGTTTATTTCATTCTAGCTGGAAAGGATGACGATTGCAGTAATCTGTATATATGTATCACTCCATGTATCAATCTATGTATCTGTCTATGTATCTATCTATGTATCAATCTATGTATCTATCTATTAGGCATGAGAAAAATGAAACGGAAATTAAAAGGATTCGTAAGAGATTCGTATGTAATGGGACTTTTGAGGTTTTACGTATCGCTGCCGCAATCCCGGAAGTAGACTTCCTTTTACGGTCCTTGAGGCCAACAATTTGCGTTATGATCGTAAGAAATTCTTAAGTATTAATTAATTAATTATTGTACTACTCACTTCTCCCTGTCTTCTCCCCCTCATTTGCTTCCCGCCTTCATTCAGCTTCTTCTTTTTCCCGCATTTCTATGGGGAACTGGAAGTGACGCTGCTGCTAGGTAGGCTAGGCAATGCATTCTGGAAAGTGTAGTCCTCCAGGCTTCCCCCCCCCCTCTCTTCCCCGTTGCTCTGCTGCCATGCCCCATCGCAGGGGCCTGCTTCTCACACACACACACGCGCGCGCTTCTCCTCCTTTCTCTCCAGGCTTCCCCCCCCCCCTTCTCTTCCCCGTTGCTCTGCTGCCATGCCCCATCGCAGGGGCCTGCTTCACACACACACACACACACACACACGCGTGCGCTTCTCCTCCTCTCTCTCCCTGCGCTCTCTCAGATGCTTCTCTTCCCCGTTGCTCTGCCATGCCCCATCGCAGGGGCCAGCTTCAGCCCTCCAGGTACGTGTTTTGGACTTCAACTCCCACCATTCCTCACAGCCTCAGGCCTCTTCCTTTTCCTCTCAGCCTGGGCAAACTTGGGCCCTCGCTCCCTCAGGATCGTGGTGAGAGAGTGGAAGCGAGGAGCGAGGGGGGGCCCTCCTCCTCCTTTTCTTTTGCTGCTTCCAAGAATAGAATACCCCCTCCCTCCCTCCCTTCCTCCTCCCTCCCTCCTTCCTATTTGGAGAGTCCCATCTAGAATTCAGTGTGATTTATTCAAGTTTTTGGCCTACAACTCCCAGAAATCCCAGCCAATTTACCAGCTGTTAGGATTTCTGGGAGTTGTAGGCCAAAACCATCTGGAATGCGCATGCTCTGGCATACGAATTACTAACGAATTTCGTTAGTACTTAAGTTACATTTTAGAACTTTTTGGGAATTTTTTTTGTAAGTCTTTGATATACTAATCAAAAAAATCCCCCCCCCATTTGATATAAGAATCGCCATTTTAGGATTCTAAACCATGTCTACTATCTATATGTATCAGTCTATGTATCTATCTATATATCTCTCTATGTATCTGCCTATGTATGTATCAATGTATCTGCCTATGAATCTGTCTGTGTATGTATCAATGTATCTGTGTCTATGTATCTATCTATTTATCTGTGTATGTCTATGTATCTACCTAGGTTATGTATCTCTCTATGTATCTGCCTATGTATCTGTCTATGTATGTATATATGCATCTCTCCATGTATGTATCTATATATCAGTCTATGTATCCATCTATGTATGTATCAGTGTATCTTTCTATCTATCTATTTATCTGTGTATGTCTATGTATCTATCTAGGTATCTATCCTATGTATCTCTCTATGTATCCGTCTATGTATCCATCTATGTATGTATGAATGTATCTGTCTATGTATCTGCCAACAAATCGACATACCCATTGGGCAAAGAGATACAACCTAAATCAGGGGTACTCAATAGGTCGATCACAATCTACTGGTCGATCACGTAGGGCGTACTGGTCGATCGCAGGCAGGGCAGGAGGAAGGCTCAGTCCCGCCCCACAGGCTCCCAACGCTGTCCAGGTGCTACCGACCAGTCAGTGTGGCGGCGGCGTGACCGGCGTCGCTATGGCCCATATGGGAGCCATACACAGCTCCCATGTCATTTCTTCCGCCGCCATGATGTCACGCACGCCGTTTCCCCTACCATTTCAGTAGGAATGAGAGGGGGCATAGGCCCCACCTCCAAGGCCTTCCCCGGCTGCCTTGTGGTCTTGCCAGGAGAAGGGCACGGGTGAGGGGCGCAGCCAGAGGCGGCTCCAACTGCGGCTGCTGCAGCATAGACTGGGACTTGGAGCTGCCTGCTGGCAAGCTGGTGAAGGGGCTTCCTCTTTTCTCCCTCCCTGTCCCTCCCCCTCGCTCTCTTTCCTTCCTTCTTCCCTTTCTTGTTTCCTTCCCTCTTTCCTTCCTTCCCTACTTGCCATTTTTTCTTCTGTCCCTTCTTTCCCTCCCTCCCTTCTGTTCTTCTTTCCTTCCTCTCTCTCTTCCTCCTTTCCATTCCTTCCTTCCTCATCTCCTTCCCTCATTCCTTCCTTTCTTCCCTTCCTCTCTGCCTTGAACATTCTGCTGTTGGTTGTGGGGGTTCTGTGTGGGAAGTTTGCTCCAATTCTGTTGTGGGTGGGGTTCAGAAGCCAAACATTGATGGATCTGACCAATTCTTTTTTTCTTTTCTTTTTCTATATCTTTTAGCATGGCTATGGACAGGCCCGGATTAACGTTTTGTGGTGCCCTAGGCCACAGGCAGGGGGAAGTCCTGCCCTAAATCTGATGTGGCCACCCCTCCTCCTCGGGGTGGGTCCCTCCTTCACTGAAGGAAGGGCGGCACCCACCCGCGAGCGGGCATGCGGAGGGGGAAGCAATCAGAACCCTAGGCAGGCGGGACTTCCCCAGCTCCTTCTCGCCCCCACTCCTTCCTTCACTGAAGGAAGGAGGGGCGTCTGAGCAAAAAGGCTTGCCCCGCCTCCTCCTGGCGTGGCTTGCCCCCGCCTCCTCCTCGCTCGCACTGGCACCCCTCCTTCCTCCACTGAAGGAAGGAGCTGCGCCCACCTGCGCGAACGAGGAGGAGGCAGGGGGAAGCCACGTCAGATGCCCTAGGGGCGGCGGAACTTCCCCCCGGCTCCTTCTCGCTCGCGCGGGTGGGTGCCGCTCCTTCCTTCAGTGAAGGAAGGAGGGGCGGAGCCGGCACGAGCGAGAAGGAGCTGGGAGAAGTCCCGCCCCTAGGGCGTCTGACGTGGCTTCCCACTGCCCCCTCCTCGCTTGCGCCGGTCCCGCCCCTCCTTCATTCACTGTGCAGGCACAGAAGCAAGTGCCCAAAGATTGAACTTTTTTTAAAAAAAATATTTTTTTAATTTTGGGGGGTCCGGACCTGCCGCCCTCCCATGGCTGCCACCCTAGGCCATGGCCTAGGGTGGCCTTATGGTTAATCCGGGCCTGGCTATGGATGATCATTGAGATGGCAGTATGAGATGGAAAGGCATGTCAACAAGGCCAAAAGGGCCAGCCTTCACTGCCTTCACTGTCTGGCCCAGAGCATGATATGGAAGCTCGTGGGGCGATATATTTTTTTAAAAATGGCAAAGGTCTAATGAATGGAATGGAAGTAATGGATATCTAGAACACATCAGCAGCTCATTGACTTTCTGCCAAGCTGTCCCATTAAACTATTCATTGTACAAGATGTGCAGCTAAATGTGCAAGTTTTATAGAGAGTTTTATTGTGCCGGTTGGCTCTAATTGGTACTTTAGCACCAGGCAGAAAGGAAACCAAGGGGAAAACTATATTGAAAACCAGTCACTGTACTTCTGTTCTTTTGGATTTATTTTTAATGCTGGTTTATTTTTGTTATTTTAATTTGATAATCATATAACCTAATAATGATGTCAATTCTCCAAGTAATAGCACTTTACCTAGACAAAATTATGGCAACTATTCAGATAAGGGAGATATCAGGAGTTGCTGGAGAGTCATAAGATTTGTGAAATCAAAAGCCAAACAACACAACTTTTTTTGGGGGGGAGTTTCTACTGGGACATTTTGTAATAACTTGGTATGTCATTTATCATCTATCATGACATTTACCATGTATAAGAGACTAGCTTATTGTAGGTGAACTATAAATCCCTGTACCTACAATTCCAAACTGCCCAGGCCAATTCCCCTCAAAATCCAACCGTATTCAAATTTAGGCATATTGGGTATGCATGCCAAGTTTGGTCCAGATCCATCATTGTTTGGGTTCATAGTGCACTCTGGATGTAGGTGAACTACAACTCCTATAAATCCCTCCAAAGACCTCCAGTATGTTTTGTCAGTCATGGAGGTTCTGTGTGCTGGAGAGCGAGGAGGCGCCAAAATAATGTTTGCTTACCATTTTAAATTACCTTAGTCCAGCCCCGAGCACCATGTTTATTTATTTATTTATTATTTATTTATTTATTATTCGATTTTATATTCCGCTCCTCCCTGCAGGCTCGGGGCGGATCACAACAAGAATAAAATGCACAATAAAAATATACACAACAAAGTTCCATAAAAACAATAAAAACATAGTCAATAGCCAACTAGATACAGATCCTCGGTCTTAAATTTGGACACTAATGAGCCTCTTCATTCAGGTCAGCCAAACGCTGTCCTGAAGAGGACAGTCTTACAAGCTCTTCGAAAAGGGCCGAGTTCATGCATTGCCCGGACATGGTTAGGTAGCGAGTTCCAGGTCATGGGGGCCACGAATGAAAAGGCCCGTTGTCTTGTACTGGACAGGTGGCAGGAGCAGGGTGATGGAACAACCAACAGGTTCTGCTCTTCCGGCGCAGTGATCTCGGGAACGTGCGGGGTAAGGCGGTCCCTTAGGTACTCAGGCCCCAGACCGTGCAAGGCCTTAAAGGTTAACACCAACACCTTGAAGGCAATCCGGTACTCAATAGGAAGCCGCAGAATGGGTGTAATATGCTCCCTCACTGGTGTTCCCACCAGCAAGCGAGCGGCGGCATTCTGCACCAGCTTGAGTTTCCGGATTGTCGACAGGGGGAGGCCCACGTAGAGGGCGTTACAGTAGTCAAGCCTCGAGATGACCGTCGCCTGGATCACCGTGGCCAGGTCGTCCCTGGACAGGTAGGGCGCCAGTCGCCTAGCCTGGCGGAGATGGTCAAACGCCGGTTTGCTGACCGTGGAGACCTGAGTCTCCATGGTCAGCAAAGGGTCCAATTGACGCCTAAACTCTTTACGAGGGGTGACGGGCTGAGCTGCTCGCCATCCAGGGTAGGCAACCGGCACTCATCCAGCCCAGGGCGACCGGGCCACAAGATTTCCGTCTTCGACGGATTCACCTTCAGCCGGCTGGCACGCAGCCAACCAGTCACGGCTTCAAGGCATAGATGGAAACAATCGGGTACGGTATCCTGCCTGCCGTCCATTCTCAGCAGGAGCTGGGTGTCATCCGCGTACTGATAACACTCCAGACCAAAGTCGCGAATCAGCTGTGCCCGGGGGCGCATATAAATGTTGAATAATAAGGGCGAGAGGATGGCCCCCTGGGGACCCCACAACAATGGGAGTCTCCCGGAGACCTCCTCTCCCCTCTCCACGCGTTGTCCCGGTCTCGGAGGAAGGAGGCCACCCACTTAAGGGCAGTCCCCTTACCCGGTCACGGCTAAACGGTGGGCCAACAATGCATGATCTACGGTATCAAACGCTGCTGTTAGATCTAACAAAACAAGCAGGGCTGACCCACCCTGGTCCAGCTGGCGGCGAGTTGGTCTGTAATGGCGGCAAGCACGGTCTCCGTCCCATGCCCAATACGGAAGCCGGACTGGAAGGGATCAAGTCCAGCTGTGTCTTCTAAGAACTGCTGTAGCTGATCCGCTGCTGCCCTCTCAATTACTTTGCCTAAAAAAGGCAAGTAGGAAACCGGCCTGTAATTGGAGGAGCCGAAAGGTCTAACCGGCTTCTTCAGCAGCGGTCTTACCATAGCCTCTTTCAGTCCCCGGGAAGACTCCTTGCTCAAGGGAGCTATTTATGATCGTGCCCAGGGGGGCCACGTAGCCCCTCCCGGCAAGATCTACATCGCCAGGAGGGGCCCGGGGCGTGGGCGCAATGTTGGATGGGTAACCTTAGGAAACTCCGTATTATTGATATCGAGGTGACGACCCCCCCCCCCCCTTCTCAGGGTTCTGTGAAAGATAGTCAAAAACCAAGGACTCTCCTGAGGCAACAGAACATTGAACTTTTTCCTGCAACTATATGGACTTATGAATTTTCCTTCCTGGACTTTATCTCGAGACTTCTGCCTATATTAATTGAACCCCTGAAGCCCCCCTTTCCCCCTGTCTCCTCTCAAGGGACGTTTTCATGATCAGATCTCCCCGCATACTCCCTAGACTCCCCTTCAGTGAAAAATTAAGGAAAATGAAATGATCTAAACCAGTGGTTCTCAACCTTCCTAATGCGGTGACCCCTTAATACAGTTCCTCATGTTGTGGTGACCCCCAACCACAAAATTATTTTCATTGCTACCTCATAACTAAATTTTGCCACTGTTATAAATAGTAATGTAAATATCTGATATGCCAGATGTATTTTCACTCACTGGACCAAATTTGGCACAAATACCCAATGTGCCCACATTTGAATATTGGTGGGGGGCAAATATGAACACTGGTACAGTTTGGAAAAAGAGACTTGATATTTTGGAGTTGTAGTTGCTGGGATTTATAGTACATTCAAAGAGCATTCTGAACCCCACCAATGATAAAATTGGGCCAAATTTCTCACACAGAACCCCCATGAACAACAGAAAATACTGTCTTTTCTGATGGTCTTTGGTGACCCCTCTGACATCCCCTCGCGACCCCCCCAGGGGTCCCGACCCGCAGGTTGAGAAACACTGATCTAAACGATGGACAGGATATAAAATGATGCTTTTCACCCAAAAAAAATCATTGTATTTTTCCCTGCATGTCCCCTTTCCCCATGTATGTATTTTAAAAAGCTAAGACCTGCATTTTCCAGGGATTAGTAGCCCGCTTTGTTGACAAAGCTGATAACTCACTGTGAAACCATCCAGTTCCTCCTGCATGACAATAAGGTGAAAAGCCAGCCTTTAGGGGGTCTTTCCCCAAATCCAAACTGGAATTTTTTACCTATCTGTGGCTTAATTAGTTTCTGAGTTTTTCGTCTGCTAAGAAATCATGGATAGTTGGACAGTAACCAAACCTTACACAAAGGGCCATTCATATGGGCGTCAGAACCCCATATATGGTCATAGTCTTCCTTTTGTCACCTTCCACCTTCCTGAAACTCACAAAAAGCCAAGATAATCTGTGTTTTGCCAAGTCAGGAAGACGCAGATCCTGGATCATGTCTAAAATGTTTATTTTCACACCACACCATAGAGTTGGCCAACTTGAGAATGCTTGAGTCCTCGTTCGCCTTCCGGACATCCGTTTACACATCTTAATTACATTCTCGAAAAACCCTGACCTCATTGTTCCATCCATTTCCCCCTCTCTCTTCCCATTGGCTCAGATCCACAGCCAATTGAATCAAGTGGGCGGGAGATTTGAAACTGACTGTTCTGAAAATGTATAAAATACTGGAAAAATTGTAATAAAACATGTCAGCATGGCGAATGATTGCTACTGTTATCATTTCTCAGCTGGGATGCGCACACTTCCGGATCTTGGTGAGAACCTAATATTGGGACTTAGGGGGCTATTTTGACATTCCTTACTGCCCACCAAGATTTCCCATCAAGGACCCTCGCTTTAGAGGAACCTAGGGTCTCAGCATCTAAGGCAGACCTGGGCAACCTACGGCCCACGTGCCGGATGTGGCCCGGCAGCCTATTCTGTCTGGCCCGGGGAGAAGGGCATCGGGGGCGAGGCCAAGAGGAAGGGGTGCAGGTGCCGCCATCCCATCGTGGGCTGTGAGGCCTGCATTGGCAGACAGCCCGCCGCTCCGGAGAACAATCGAAGGAGCGGCGGCTTTGGAGTGCCTGCCATCCCGAGAGGCGATCCAGGCCTGCAGTGGGAGCAGTCGGCGACCTGCGGTGGCTGATCGCCCTGGTGACCCGGAAGACTTGATCCTCTTCCGGGTCGCCAGGGCGATTAGCCGCCTCAGGTTGCCAACTGCTCTTGCTGCAGGCCCGGACGCTCCCGGGATGACAGGCACTCCAAAGCCGGGATGGCAGGCACTCCATGGCAGGGCGATCAGCTGGGGAATGGCTAGCGGCGAGAGCGGGCGGAAGCCTGCAGCCTCCAATCGTCTGCTGCTCTGCTGCGGCCACTTTGTCATCCTCTGGGCTGGGTCCATTGGGCCATTCCATCTTGGGATCCTTCCTCTATTGAGGATGTCAGCCTCCATCTTGGTTTGCACCTTGCCTTCTTGAATTTCATTTTATTTTATTTTAGTGGTTTTTATTATTATTTTATAATAATTTTATAATAATAAATAATATAATATAATGTTATATTATATTATAATTTCAATATATTATAATGTCTATATATACTATAATATAATAATTCTGATATTAATACTAATAATATATAAATATTTCTTGATATATTAATATATTAATATTAATGATGTATAATATATAGTAACTATAGTAAATAAATAAATAAATAACGTAGATTAGAATGTAGTTCAGCCTTTAGGTGAGACCTCTTCAGCGTCGAGTATTTATGTCACAGCGGATAGGCAACAGAAATATAGAAGTTTAATTCCCCATCGGCCCAAAAACTCCAGTCTCTGTTCGTGTGAATAATGAAACTCTCATTCAATTCACAAGGTAAATATATAACTTTGTATTGAATTGTATTTAACAATAACTGGCTAAACATCGAAAAACAACAGCTATCACAGCTACCTTTCTAAACATCCTTTCCTCACAAAAATTAAATCCCAACTGACAAATCCCAACTGTCACTTTGTAACTGACATTTCTCAAAGTTCCATTTAGCAGTCTTGAGACAGCGCCATCTGGTGTCAAACATGTCACACTGCAGGTCATCTCAAACTGTGAAAATATATCTTGTGCTGACTCATTAATTGCTATTCAAAATGCAATAATCTGACAAGACCCTCCATAATATTTTTTGGCTCTCGTGTGGCCCCTTGGAAAAAATAATTGCCCACCCCTGCTCTAAGGCAAGACTACCCTAAATTCATATTCTATATCATTATCCAACATTTTTGCTTACCCGATGTTCTCCCGGCCCATTTATGTCAGATAAGCAAGGTTCTACAGTATAGATAAAAATATACCCCTATAGCTGGTGTCACCTAAACATTTCTCAGCCCAAATGAGGCCCCAAGAAGAAAAGTTTGAGAATTCCTGGTCCACTTTTGTCTTCCAGCCTTAAAGTAGGAGAAAGAAAGAACCCGAGTGTGCCCAATTTGCAAAAGGAACTGCTCGGGTTATATTACCATAATCTAAGTAACCTTCCTCCACCTTGCCTAACACTTTCCATCATATTTTCCAAATCCCCACAGTCCCTCCAAATGCAGTCTATTGTATTAAAGAAGGTTTGCATTCTAAACATGTACGCCGTGGAAATTGTACTGTCACTACTCGAAATGTATGCTCTCGCACCTATAGTGAAAACGCTAGGAGACGTCGATGAAAAATAGCTCTTGATTACCAGGTGCAGCTTTCGGTTTATTTTGGCTTTCTCGGAGCATATTAAAGTGGCCTGCAAATCATCCTTTCCCCGCCTCACCCTTTGCACCTTCAGCCCACCTGGATCACCAGCCGATCTCACCCAAATGACAGCGGCAATTAATCAGGAGACGGCACAAGATGTGTTCCTTTGAAAGGCAAGCATTGCGGAGGGTTAAGCATACACTGGGACGCAATTTCCATTAAGAAGTACCTCTTTGCAGCCTCAGGCGATTCCCGGGAAAAGTCTATTATAGCTTTTCATAATAGGAGGCACGGATCGCTTTGCAGGAAGAGGAGCTATTTTTCTCTCCTGCTCGTTTTGGACAAAAGGTAGGACAATTGTAAGCATAGATGGCACAAGATTGCATATGCCAGCATTTCTCAACCTGTTACCGAACAATTTAGGATAGCCTGGCCCATAGGGGGCAGAGGCCCAGAAGTACCCCTAAAGCGAGGATTTCAGCAAAAACCTCAGGTGAGGTTTTTTTTAAAGCAACCTAAAAATCCCTTTCCCAAATGATCTCACCAAAGAAGTCCGGAAGAAGATGCCACTGAAGTCTTTATTCTTGTCAGCTGAGAAAGATGATCACTGCAGTTTCCTTGCCGCAAAGCAGTCATAAAGTTACATTCAAAAGAGATGCCATTTTTATAAGGCTACAGATTCAAATTTCCCACTTCCCGCCCCCAGACCAGCTTTGTGTTGATTGGATGGAATCGCTGGGGCAGCTGGAGTTTGGTCCAATAGTGAAACAGTGCCACTTCTCATTCTGGCGAATGGGGAGCGAGGATGTCACGATGCACGGGCTTGGCCGGCCCCTTAATCACACACACAGAGACAGAGTAAAGGCTAACTACTTTATTGAATATAAAAACAGTTCCAAAGAATATAGTCCAATAGAATATGATATAATCCAAAAGGCTTGAAGTATCAATGTCCAAGATAACGTAGCAAATAGGGAAAAAGCTTGGCAAGGCTCCGCGACCGATGCGGATCAGGAAACAAGGCAAGGCTCCGCAAACCAATGCGGATCAGGAAACAGGGCAAGGCTCCGCAACCGATGCGGCTCAGGAAACAAGGCAAGGCAGGGCAAGGCTTGATGACCACGGCTAACTTAGCTTGTGGTCCCACTCCGCTTCACACCTATTCAGATGAGACGTGGCCGGAGCACTGAGGATTCGTTCCCACGGATCCTATACTTAATCCTTCGGCCTAGGTCCCCGTCGCTCTAGGTTTCTGCGTCTCCAATCGCTGCTCACGGACCTCGGCCGGTCTATGCTCTTGACCATTCCCTTCTGCTAGACTCTATGTTCCGTCTCCTATCGAAGGTTCGGCCTTGTCTTTCCCCAGCTGTGTTGCTATCTCTCTGAGAGCTCTCCTCCCTAACCGTTTCCCATGCGCCTTCTTCCATATCTTCCTCAAGAGGCTCCTGGGAAGATCTCCCCCCCCCCCCCGGGTGTTCATAACTCCCCGAATCGCTATCTAACTGCACCTGGTTATCTGAATCATGCCTTGGACCAAAACACATTTCTTCCCAGGTCAAGCTCTCTGTGGGCGAAAGAGGCTCCTGAGGGGAAAGCTGCCCCTCGCCCCAATCATCTAGCTCATCCTCTGAATCATGTTCAGGCACTGCTGGTTCTAATGCTAATGGGACCCCCGGTCCTGACCCCTGCCCTCCAGGCACAAACGAGAACTGCTGTGCTACAGAGGAGCAGGAATGTTTTCAAAACAAAGAGCAGCTGGAGTTTTTTTTATTAGATCATGTCCATATGTTAATGAATCCAAGGCCCTGACCTTTCGGGTCAAGGGAATTCTTTTGTTCTTTGTGAGAAACAGGAATTGTCCTTAACAACACTTCCTTTGTTGACAAAAGTACAGGTTCTATCCATGAGAAATTTCAGTCTTCTGGATGGTAAACAAATGAAATAACTGTAGCCATGTGCTGGTTTCTGAGGCCAGCAGTGACAGCCGGTTATGTAATATGAAATATAGTTATGCCATAGGTTCTATAAGCCAAAAATGAGACTAAACTCTGAGGGTTTGAGGCTTATGAAACGAAAAGGGGTCTTTCAAAATGGGGAGAGGGGAAAGAAAGAAAGAAAACCACTCCAAACCAGAAAGAATCCTCTGTCATGCAAATTGTTCCAATGATTGGATTAAGGGCGCGACCTTTAGAATGTGGTTTCATCCTGATCTCAAAACAACAGCTGGGTCTTTCACAAACATGTAGCATTTCTTCATATTATTTTACACATGGGGATTCATGTGCAATAAGTGGATAAGCAATAAGTGCAATTACAAGTCAACTAGAATGGCTCCTGGACTATGATTTTGGGTTGTGTGTTTTAATGATTGGCTATTATTATTACTATTATTAACTTTATTTGTACCCCATCACCCTCTCCCCAAGGGGACTCGGGGCGGCTTACATGAGGCCACGCCCAACAATACAATAAACACAAAATAACACAAGAGCACAACAGAAAATTAAAAATAAATAACTTAAAATACAAAACCCATGTAAATAAAACAACACAGCAATATGAAATCAAACCATTAAGACACTAAAGACGATTTAATGTTTTTAATGTTATGGTTCTCAATGTATATGTTTTTATTTGTATGTCTGTTTACGCGGCATCAAATTGTTGCCTACTTATAAGCTGCTCTAAGTCCCCTTGGGGGTGAGAAGGTCAGGGTATAAATATCTATCTTCTATACATATAATAAAAGAGAATGTTTGTATGTATGCATGCGGAGGGCAGAAGTGCGGAGGGCGGATATGTGGCAGCTTTCTGATTGGCTCCCACTGTGGGAGAATTTGCATAACGGACTCTGATTGGCCAGCACCACCAACATTCCAACACTCTTAAGTGGCAGAGGGGGGTAAGGAAAAGGCCTGAGGCAGTCAGGCATGGGGGAGTTTAAGGCCAAAACACTTTGCAGCTCCCAACAATGACAGAACAAGACGAAACATGGCACACAAAAGCCACTCAAGACCCACTCTACATTCTGGTGCAGTTTGAGGGAGGATGGAACATGGATGATGGGACTTGCTGTACTTTAACTCAATTCCTTAGAGCATTGTGGCCCACACCAATGATGGATCAGGACCAAACTTGGTACACAGAGGCCCAATGGCCCACTTTACAACCTGGTGCAGCTTAGAGCAGAATGGGCAACAAATGATGGGATTTGCAGTACCTTCACCCGATTCACTTCCCACAGAAAACTGTAGCCCCCACAAATGACAGACCAGGCCCAAACTTGCCACACAGAGTACTCATGACACACTCTACATCCTCCTGCAGTTCTAAGAGGGATGGACCATGGATGATGGGACTTGCAGTACCTTCAGTAATTTCATGATACCGCTGCAACTCCCAATAATGATGGATCACAGCCAAACTTGGCAGACAGAGCCTCCATGACCCACTCTACATCCTGGTGCTGTTTGGAGGAGGGTGGACCATGGACGATGGGACTCGCAGTGCCTTCACTAACTTCCTGACACCACTGTGAGCCACATAAATAACTGCTAAAGACCAACTAATACCTTTCTGAAATTGCCCGGGCACCGTCGAGTCCCCAAGCTAGTAAATAATAAATAATAAATAGAACTGTTGGTCAATAGTGTTAGAGCATGTAAAAATCAGTTGGTGAGTGTGTTAATTGAAAAATGCAAAGCATGAAGCCAATTGGTTGGGCGATGCCCGAGAGGCTAGCTGAACCTGGGAGTTTTGGCAACAGTTACATGTTTAGGCTTTACTCAGGGGCGGTCCTACAAGATAGGCCAAGTAGGCGGCCGCCTAGGGCGCCATCTGGGAAGGGGGTGCCATCCTGGCCGCATGGGGCGCCATCCTGGCCCTGCCGATGTTCCTCAGACAGTGCTGCAGCTGCCTGCTTTTTGACCCCAGCCTTGTGCGCTCCGACGCCGCTTCTGGGCACACGCGGAGGTTTTCACGCAGGCGCAGTTGCTCCGGAGCTGAAGTTGAGCGCAGGAGCAACTGCACATGCGCGAAAACCTCTGTGCATGCCCATTAGCTCCCTTGCGCAGAAGCCTGTAAACAAAGCACTCCCTATCGGGCAGGTAGGGAGTGCTTCCCCTCTCTTTGTCTCCGCCCGCCGTTTGCAGGGAAGGAGAAAAGAATCAGTGAAGGAAGTGTAAGTGAGGGAATGAATGAAGGGCTTTCCTCCTCCTCCTCTGTGACCTCTTCTCTCCCTCCTTCCTTTCTTCGGCTCTATTTCTGTCTAGACCTGAGGGGCCTGAGGCTATGAGGAGTTGTGGGAGTTGGAGGCCAAAACACTTAGAAGGAGGGAGGGCGTGCCCAAGTTTGCCCAGGCCGCGCTGCCTGTATTCGACCTCATTTGAACATTTTGGCTGTTTTTCTATTTACATTTACATAGGGATCCTAATTTTGGGAGACTCCTATGAATTATGAGTCGGGTGGTAGGTAATATATTCTGATTTTGACGCATTTACATTGCATTTCTTGTTGATTATTATACAGTTCTGCTTAATATTGTCATACAATATAATACAAATACAATATAACAATAGAATAATGATATATTTTATATTACATGTAATATTACAAACAATATTGCAGTATAGTGATATTGTACAAAATAGTAATATATAATATTTTATTTTACTTTATTTTGGGTTATTTGAGTTTTATAGGAGTAATGAAAATATTTAGTAGAGGATAATTTTATTTAAATAAATAATTTTATTATTTTATAATAATAATATAATAGAATGTTACATTATGTTATAATGTCAATATATTATAATATAATTATGTTATAATGTAGTATAATATAATTATGATATAATATAGTATGAGTATGGTATAATATATTGTATATACATTGATACAGTATAATACTACTAATGGTATTGTGATATTATAATTGTATATTTGTTTTACATGGGGGGCGGCAAAATAATGTTTTTTGGGGGGGGGCACCAAAATAATGTTCGCCTACCATTTAAAATTACCTTAGACCGCCCCTGGCTTTACTGTGCAGGGAGCTTACCAAGTCAGTTTGTATTTCTGCTTCTGAGCTGCTGGAAGGAGATCCTTCAGATGGACACCTAAGGACAATTTTGAATCTCTCTCAAAGGACATTGTGTGAGTCCATGCAACTCTTCACATGTCTGTATATATGTTGCACTGCATAACAAAGCGTAAACACCTCGTCTGTGTGGCATATCTTTCCTCTAGCAAGACAGTGTGTGGATTGGTCAAGACATGAACTACACGTGATTTAGGAGGGGAAAATTAAAATTAAAATCAAACAGGGTTTTGATGGCTCTGAAAATACCTTGACTCCAATAAGACACACGTTTTGCCAGTAACCATGGCTCGGCTGACCTGCTGTTCAAAATGGATAGACTCTGAAGCAGCAGAACACAGGCTCGCTCCATCTTCCGCATGACATCTTTTCAAATATTTAAACATGGCTGTCATGTCGCATCACAAAGATAGCACACAACATAATTCTTTAAGCAGTTCATTTCTGCACTACATCCCTCTTATGGAAGAGCGGCTCCCGCGGAGACTTAGCTGGATTTGTATTGGCCACTAAATTGACAGCATGCCCTATATTCAGGTATGTATTGCCACAGGGCTGCGGCTGCTCCTTATAAGCTCGGGGAGTTACGGAAGGGCATTTTTGACAAAAACAGAATCAAGATATTATGCCCATTGGTCTTTTCCTTTGCTGACCTCTTGTGGTTTTTCATAAAAGTAAAAAAAAAGATGTTTTAGACAAAATGAAATATTAGGTTGTACGATTTCCTGCTACATATGTTGTAATAAAGAACCAAAGTTCAAACTTTCTAGGACTTTCTTATTGTGGTCTATGCTAAAGATCATTATACATCTAGCTGTAGAGCAGAGCAGGCCCAGATTACCCATAAGGCCACCCTAGGCCAAGGCCTATGGGCGTAGGCCTAGGGGGCGGCAGATCAAGCACAAATTTTTTTTTAAAAACCGCCCCCTCGCAGCGCTCTCCCCCCGCCCTCTCCTGAGAGAGAGAGAGAGTCATCGTACCTCGGGAGAGGGCAGGGGGAGAGCGCTGCGAGGTGGCGGGGAGGAGGGAATAGCGCCCTCCCCTCGCCATCGCCCGCCTGGCCTGCCCACTTGTAAAGGAAGGAGGGCGCGAGGAGGAAGGGAAACCCTGCCTCGATGGGGCCGCTGGCGGGCATGAGGGTGCCTCTGCTGCCTCCTCCGCCATGTTCCTGGGTGCCACACATGGCTGGCAGCGTCCCCGGGGGCTTCCCTTCCTTCCTTCTCCTGAGGAGGAGGAGGAAAGAAGGAAAGCTCCCAGGGCCACTGGCCGCTGCCGTCCATGCGCAGCACCCAGGACCATGGCGGAGGAGGCAGAGGCGCCCTCCTGCTGACTGCCGCGTGCGCGTGCCCAGCAGTGTCCCATGGGCAGAGCTTCCCTTCATCCTCTCCTCATCACCGCGACCGCCTTCCTCATCCAGCAACGAGGAGGAGGAAGGGAAGCCCAGTCCATGGCGCCGCTGCCGCGCATGCATAGCAGCGACCTGTGGGCGGAGTTTCCCTTCCTCCTCCTCCTCCTCCTCGTCACGACCACCTTCCTGGTCCGGCGATGAGGAGGAGGAGGAAGGGAAGCCCCGCACACGGCGCCACTGCCGCACATGCGTACCAGCGACCTGTGGGCGGAGCTTCCCTTCCTCCTCCTCCTCGTTGTGACCGCCTTCCTGGTCCAGTGATGAGGAGGAGGAGGAAAGGAAGTCCCGCGCACGGCGCCGCTGCCGCGCATGCGTAGCAGCGACCCGTGGACGGAACTTCCCTCCCTCCTCCTCATTGCGACCGCCTTCCTGGTCCGGCGACGAGGAGGAGGGAGGGAAGCCCCGTCCACGGCGCCGCTGCCGCGCATGCATAGCAGCGACCTGTGGGCGGAGCTTCCCTTCCCCCTCCTCCTCGTCGCCGTGACCGCCTTCCGTTTCCGGCGACGAGGAGGAGGAAGGGAAGCCACATCCACGGCGCCACTGTTGCACATACGCAGCAGCGCCCCATGGGCGGGGTTTCAAAAGTGTGGCCTGGGGCGCCAAAATGCGGTGATCCGGGCCTGGAGCAGAGGCTCCAAGGAACCCTGTGTGTAAATTCTGAAGATGTGCAATGGATCAAAATAAGATTGTTCCAATGCACACCAGGCTGTTCTAATGTAGATCGGGACTTTCTAGAAAGCATTCCAATGCATACTGATTCCAATTCACATTTATTTATTTTCAGTATTCATATTCCGCCATTCTCACCCTGAAGAGAACTCAGGGCGGATCACAATGCAGATATACACATTATATGTGTATAATTATATTATATTTGGGTCGACCAGATAGTGGGCTGGTTCAGCTGCCTACTCTGGATGGCAAGGCATTACGCCCGTCACCTTCAGTAAAGAGCCTTGGAGTTGTCTTAGACCCTTTGCTGACAATGGAGTCTCAGGTCTCCACTGTTAGCAAAACCGCTTTTTTCCATCTGTGGCAGGCTAGGCGCCTGGCCCCCTCTCTGTCTAGAGACGACCTAGCCACAGTAATCCAAGCCACAGTCATCTCGAGACTAGACTACTGTAATGCCTGCCCTTGTCTGTGATCTGGAAACTTAAGCTTGTCCAGAATGCCGCTGTGTGACTTCTGGCTGGGGTGCCAGTGAGATGTCACATAACTCCCATCCTTCAGCAGCTTCACTGGCTTCTAGTCGAACACCGGATCACCTTATTTTTGGATTTACATTCATCAATTGTGTTTTATTTATTTATTTATTTATTTCTTCAGTTTTGTATTCCGCTCCTCCCTACAGGCTCGGGGCGGATAACAATAAAAATACACATGGGCAGCATGTCGCAGACATGTAGCCCTACAATAAACATAAAAACAGGTTAAAACAATTCAACATATCACGAGGTGCAGGGAATACAGAGAGTATACAATATACTATCCGTTTGGGTTTAATTGAACGCTAGTCCAAAGAGGGCGGTCTTACAAGCCCTTCTAAAAGGGACTAGTTCCGAAATGGCTCGAACACTGTCCGGCAAAGAGTTCCACAGCACTGGAGCTGCCGCTGAGAAAGCTCTCCATCGAGTCGCGGATAGGTGGCAGGAGCGGACAGATGGAATGGCCAGCAGATTCTGTTCGTCTGACCGCAGTGATCTCGGGGGCAAATATGGGGTAAGGCGGTCCCTCAGGTACGCAGGCCCTAGGCCGTGAAGGGCCTTAAAGGTCAGTACCAACACCTTGAAGACAATTCGGTACTCAATAGGAAGCCAGTGCAGTTGCCGGAGAATGGGCGTACTATGCTCCCTTACTGACGAACCCGTCAGCACGCGCGCAGCGGCATTCTGCACTGGCTTGAGTTTCCGGAGTGTCGACAGGGGAAGGCCAACGTAGAGGGCGTTACAGTAGTCTAGTCTCGAGATGACCGTCACTTGGATTACCGTCGCCAGGTCATTCCCGGACAGGTAGGGTGCCAGTCGCCTAGCCTGTCGCAGGTGATAGAAGGACCCCCTGCAGACCGCGGAGACCTGGGCCTCCATGGTCAGCAGGGAGTCCAACTGAACACCTAAGCTCTTAACCGAAGATGACGGGCTAAGCTGCTCGCCATCCAGGGTAGGCAACTGGCACCCACCCAGCCCGGGGCGACCGGGCCACAGGATCTCCGTCTTCAACGGGTTCACCTTCAGCCGGCTGGCACGCAGCCAACCAGTCACGGCCTCCAGGCATCGGTGGAAACAATCGGGTACGGTGTCCGGCCTGCCGTCCATTCTCAGCAGAAGCTGGGTGTCATCCGCATACTGATAACACTCCAGACCAAAGTCGCGGGCCAGCTGGGCCAGGGGGCGCATATAGACGTTGAATAATAAGGGGGAGAGGATGGCCCCCTGGGGGACCCCACAATTAAGTGGGGACCTCCCGGAGACCCCCCCGTCCCCCTCCACATGTTGTCCCCGGCCCCGGAGGAAGGAGGCCACCCATTGAAGAGCGGTCCTCCCAACTCCGGCGCTGGCTAATGTTAGTTTGTCCATGTTCATAATATCTATAATCTTTATTAACCATTGTTCCTGGGTGGGGATCTCCTTTGTTCTCCAACATCTCGCATAATTTAATCTGGCCGCTGTTACTAAATAAGTAAAGATATTATCTTTCTTAGTGGGTCTCTAATTAATTTGTACGTTGTGTTTCTTCCTCAGCTTCCCTATACGGTCAGTAGTTCCCTTGATGTGTGGCAAGAACACTTTTCCTCTGGGGGATCTTTGTGTTGACTCTCGTGGCTTGTTCTCAGCCTTGCACCTCTTCCGATGCGTGTGGTGGAGTCTCCATTAGCCTGTAGAGCCCAGTTGACGTGCTTCAGTTCACCTTGGAGGAGGTGGGCTTCGCAGATTCTTTTTGCACCGTCTGCCAATGCTTTAATGGTGCTTCTTTTTTGACTTGGGTGATGCTTGGAGTTTTTATGTAGGTATCTATCTGTGTGTGTAGATTTTCTGTAAACTGTGTGACCCACTGAAAGTAGCTAGTGGTGAGGCAATGGTGAAACAGAGCTGTGATGTCTTCTGGGAACTTCTGGTTGATTAGTGCAATGGTGTCTGCTACGGCACCATGGTAAATAGAGACACCACATCGAAGCTGATCAGTTTACCATTGGTATTTAGGTTGAGGTTGCTGATTTTTTTTCTATGAAGTGGGCTGAGTCCTTGATGTAGTGTGTAGTGAGCCCAATATTGGTTGGTAACTGCACACAGGGGCGGATTTAATGGTAAGCAAAGTAAGCTGCCACTTAGGGCACCACGTGGTCAGAGGCGCATCCGGCCGTCAGGTTCCGCGCATGCGCCTTTGCTGCTGTGCGTCTCCAGCTGGCCGGAGACGAGAATCGCGCCCTACACAAGGCTGAAAAGGAGGAACCTTTTGCAGCCGGAGGTGGGAGGCTCCGCCCGGCTGCAAAAGTTTCCTCCTTGTCGGCCTTGTATACGGCGCGATTCTCTTCTCCATCCAGCTGAAGTTGCGCTCACCAATGGCGCATGCGCGGTGCCAGCCTGTTCCGCGCATACGCATCCTCCACAAGGCTGGAGAGCAAGGGGGCGCCAAAATAATGTTCACTTACCATTTTGAATTACCTTAGTCTGGCCCTGACTGCACAGCCAACATTTTGCTAAGTCGCATGTGGGGGATCCAATGGCACTCACGATGGGTCTGAGTGGGGTGGCGTCCTTATGGATTTTTGGGAGTCCATAAAGCCTGGGTGGGAGGGCTTCCGATTTGCATAGTTGTTGATGTTAGAATTGCTGCTCGGCTGCTTGGACAAAATTGTGGATTCCTATTCCATTCCTGCTCTAAATCCCGTAGATCATATTTTTTGTGGCTATTGCTTGTGACAGATTAGCAAGGCGTGATATTTTAAAGTACCAAAGAATAACGTGTTCATTTGATCTAAACAACAAGAAAAGTCATTGAATCAAAAGAGAATTTTTAATCATTTTGTTCTCCTCTAAGTATATGCCGAATATTTTCTTGCCCAAAATAATCACTGCCTCTTCTCTACTCCCAATGAAGAACACAGAATAATGAAAGACTACAGTTTTCATGAATTCATTGAATGCTCGTCTGAGGTGCCATCTAGCGGCTTCACATTGAACGTGTTTTAAAAAGTGCTGTGCCTTGATGGTAGAGTGCAGGCTCCGTATAATAGAAACTAGGATTGTGCAATTCAGGTAAACCCTGACCTGTTTTATGTCCTGGCTTTCGGTGGGGACCCCAATCCATTTGGGGTGGGGGGCTCCCAAAATCGGGAGGACAGATAGCTGTTTTCACTCTGGGATGTTGAAAGATTGGTTGTGTACGTAAGCCCATTATTGGAGGGGAGGGGGGTGTCTTCCCAGGTTCCCCTTCCCTTCAGGAAGAAATTAAAAACATGGCTGTAGGACCAAGCCTTTAAATTCAATTATTGCAGTACAATTATTGAAATTGGAACACGTGCAATAACGGCTGGAATGGCTCCTTGGATTACGATTTCAGATTGTCTGATTTTTAATCATTGGTTTTTAATGCTGCAGCCCGTCTACTCACACTCCAAGTCCTATTTTTTTTACCTATGTATTTTTCCTTTGTAATTTTAAAATGTTGAAATGCCATTTGTATGTAACCTCAGCTTTTGTCAGAGCTGCCCAGATAGGTTCCTGACAAACCTGTGTTTCAATTACCCATCTTTTGCATGACAATAGCCTCATTTGCATGACAATAGCAGGAGCCAGCTCTTTTGGAGGGTCTTTCCCCTTTGGGCTAAAACTGGACCAAAGCCTCTGAGATTTTGCCTACTTTGGGCTATTGATTGAATAGGCAAAACAATTTTTAATATTTCATAATGGTCATCCTTACCAGCCTAGAAACTGATACCTGACTACAGCTTTTTCATTTGTTTACTAGGGGTGGTTGATCCATAAAAAATTTGATTCTAAAAAATTTGATTGTTTTTGGATTAGTAATAGAAATACTTACAAAAAAATTTCCAAAAAATTAGTAATACACCATAATTAATAACAAAATTCATTATTATTAGTTATTATTCCAGTGCATGCACACAGCAGGAAAACAGGACTGACACTGTTAAAAGCACAGGCAAATCAAGGGGGAAACATTTCCCTTCACTTCTGGAGTGCAATTGACTGGAGCTGAAGATTTATAACATATAGAAATGGTTCCACCAACTTTCTGCATATTGATGAAAGTACAGAGTGTAAATATACTAACACAATAGAATCACCGGGGAAGTTGCAGGGAAAGTTCCAAACCAAAAGACTTGTGTATCAAAACAGTATAGTCACAGAAATAAACTGGAGGATCGCAGTAGGTCCAATAAACACGCAGAGTCCCAATGTTCCATAAATAAGAATGGTTTTAGTAATCCACAAGTAAGGATATGCGACATATTGAAATTATTATAATAATCATAGAAATATAAATCATAATCCATAGTCCATACGGCAGGGGTGCCCACACTTTTTCATCATGCGAGCTACTATATGAACAATCAAGTTGAAAAGATCACCTGTTGTGCATGTGTGCGTGTGCGTGCACGCGCGTGCTCCTATTGCAGCCTTCCGTCTGCACGGGGCTTCTTTCTTGCCTGCCCACGAACTCGCCACCGCGCACACCCGGGAAGGGGATCCTGCACAAGCAGCAGCAGCAAGTGGAGTCTCCATCCCCGCAGCCCCCTCCTCCTCGGGTTCAGCCCCAGGAACACGGCGGAGCCCTTCCTCCTCGCCCCCAACCAAGGAAAGAAAGCAGCCCCACACAGCTCGCTCGCCCAGGTCTCGGCTTGGAATGGGAGTCCCGAGGGCAGCAGCAAGGTTTGCGGCGGGGCTTGCTTGGCTTTGCCCGGCCTCCTTCACCTCTTTCTCTCTCTCTCCCTCTCTCCTTCCAGCGCCCGCCCGCCTGCCTGCCAAAAGGATCCAAAAAAGTTCTCCGGATTTCTTTCTTCTCTCCTTGGCTCTCTCTCTCTCTCACACACACACACACACACACACACATTGCCTCCATCCCTCCCACAGCCTCGCATCCTATCAGTGCGCGTGCCTTCGCCTTGCTCCCCCCCCCCCCAGCAGCAACCAATGGGCGGTCATGTCACCACACCGTGCGTGGCAAGGTGAGTGCCAGGGCCCGCCCACTAAAGCCTCATTTTGGCAAAAGAAGCCCCGCAAAGGCGGCGGTGGGAGCGCACGTGCGTGCGCATGGCAGGAGCACGCCATCTGGCTGGTGAGGCCCAAAGATCACCTGGAAGAGGGCTGAAGATCACCTAGGTGCTCCCGATCACCATAATGAGCACCCCTGCCATACGGCATCCCTTAAAATACTCCATAACAGGGATCATCGTGTTTAAACGGCAACACAAATAAGCACGGTGTGAGGAACTACGACATAAATCCTGGAAGCAGGGTTCACCCAGGCCAACGAGGAATAACAATGTTGTAAGGTCCCTCTCTCGTTTCGACCCCCACCGGGGTCTTTGTCAAGGCCTTCCGTCACACAAGAAATCAATAAGTCTGGGTATCATCCTTCAAGGAAATTATAAAGCATTCAAATTCACAATCGAAGGTCCATACATATGGGTTCTGTGATGTAAACATAAACATAAACAATGTATCAGGCTAAATGATAGCATAAAGGTGTATACAAATGCATACGGCAATCAAATGTGCCCTCAAAGCAACATAAATAACAATGTACAATAAATCAGTACATACCAAATCCATATAATCGGGTGAGTATCCCAAATAAGTATCAAGCGGCAAATGCGAATAGCGCATTGCTCGCAGGAGTGAAATACCCTCAGGACGGCGTTAAGGCATGGGACAGAAACCGGTGTGCTAATGAGTTAGAACAAAAGATCACTGATTCCTAGCTTCTCGTTAAGGCCGCAGGGAATCTCTGTACAAAGTTCATTTATCCAGAAAACTTCAGCCTTCCTGTAGGCTGCTCCCAGTGAGAGCCGCTGGACGCGGAGGGAAGCTATATGTTCCTCCATGTGGATGATGGTTGTGAAAAGACGCCGACGGTCAACTGGTGCTAGAAATCCCAGGCCATTGGGTCCGTTTCACCCGCTAGTGGTTTTTTCAAGGCGCGTATCGATGACCCTGTGTACCCTCCTGCGCAGGGGTGACCTATCTGGCATGGGGTTTTGCTCAAGATCCAACACAGTTTTAGTCTGGTACGCAGGATTATCGATGCACGCCTTGAAAAAACCCCTGGCGGGTGAAACGGACCCAATGGCCTGGGATTTCTAGCACCAGTTGACCGTCGGCGTCTTTTCACAACCATCATCCACACGGAGGAACATATAGCTTCCCTCCGCGTCCAGCGGCGCTCACTGGGAGCAACCTACAGGCACGTCCTTCTCCTTTCCAAGCGTTTGGAGAAACTCCGCACCCGGATCACTTGATCCCTGATTACAAATACTCTCGCCTATTTGTCTTAAACTTTTGGATTACAAATATTGAAAGAATTATCCACCTTACCCACGATCTGCTTGGGACCTTGTGCGGTAGGACTTTGGGCTGTGCCTACACAGTGTACTCACTGTGCTTTATGTTTTGTATGAATACATACACTTTTTGATATTGATATTGTTGTTTGTTGCACTTTTGTGTTTTCTGCTAGTTTCATAGCCCTGCTAGTTTTTACTTGCTTCCTTTCTCACCAGGCCATTTAGACCCTCTTTGGTGGATCTAACTGGTCTGCCTTCATGGCAAGACCCCCAAATTCCTGTTCTTGCTAAGAGTAGCATTCCATCAATGCAAAACTCTAAATTCCAAGTTTTAAATTTAGATGGTGCTTGCCGCGCCGTCACAACCCTCAAACAACTTAGAAGCTTTGTACTCCTTTAATACTTTTACAACTACTCCAACCCTGGCTGCAAATTACATAAACTTAACCAGGTGGATTAATTGTCATTACTTACAGCAGGGGTGCCCACACTTTTTCAGCATGAGAGCTACTTATAAAACAACCAAGTCAAAATGATCTACCTCCCCACTACTCAGAGAGCCATAAAAGCAAACTATTTGGAAATTTATTTCAGTGAGAGCCATATAATATATTTTAAGACTGAATTCAACTAAATGTGAGTATAATAAGCCCCTGAATTTATTCATAATAATAATAATGATTATAATATTCATTCAGCCTCTGCTGCTACTCCTACTACTAATAGTAACAACAACAATAACAATAGGTTCCTAGAGTAGAAGGAGACCTCCAAGGGCCATCCAGTCCAACCTCCTGCCATAAGGGAGAAGCACAATCAAAGCATTCCTCACAGATGGTCATTCAGCCTCTGATAATAACAACAACAACAACAACAACAACGGGTTCCTAGAATAGGAGGAGACCTCCAAGGGCCATCCAGTCCAACCTCCTTCTGCCAGGGCCCTTCCACACATCCTATTTTACAGTTGACACACACAAACTGATTTCTTACTATTGGCCAAATTGCTGCCAAATTTGGCGACAAGACACCTACAAGGAGTGACCATCACAAAAAAATGATTTTGTCATTTGGGAGTTGTAGTTGCTGGGATTTATAGCTAACCTACAATCAAAGAGCTTTCTGAACTCCACAAATGATAGAATTGAACCAAATGACACAGGACTCCTATGACCAACAGGAAACACTAGAAAGGTTTGGTGAGAATTTACCTTGAGTTTGGGAATTGTAGTTCACCTACATCCAGAGAGCACTGTGGACTCAAACAATGATGGATCTGGACCAAACTTGGACCAAACTTGGCATAAATACTCAATATGCCCAACTATGAACACACATGGAGTTTGGGGGAAATAGACCTTGACGTTTGGGAGTTGTAGTTCACCTACATCCAGAGAGCACTGTGGACTCAAATAATGATGGAGCTGGACCAAACTTGGCATACAGACCAAAGAAAATACTAGAGGGGATTGTAGGATTTATAAAAGGTGATGGGATTTGCAATACCTTCAATCACTTCAGCTCTGGGAGAGGCCTCCTTCCTGGGTCCTAGATGGGGGCAGGCACAGCCCTCAGGAGAAGCGCAGCATCCATCGCCTGGTGCAGCCATAGCATCAGAGCCACTAGGCTGCCCCTCGAGCCAAGCAGCACCCCTGGTTGGAAAGGGCAGGGGGGGGGGCTGGTGCAAGCTGCACGCTCCCTCCCCCTGCCCCTGGGTGCCATGGTGCTGCTGCAAGGAAGGGGCACGTATCCAGGGCCATTGCAGGGAGAGAGCGCGCTTCCAGCACTGGCCCTCTTCCTCCATGTCCCAACTCTCGCTGGCATTTAGCAAGGGTGCGGGGGAAAAAGGGCCCTCTTTCCCCACGCCCTTGCTAAATGCCAGTGAGAACAGGGGCGGATCTTAGTGGAGGCAAAGTAAGCGGCCGCCTCAGGGCGCCACGTGGCCAAGGGCGCATCCAGGGCCAGGCGCCATGCCCCCAGGGCTGCTGGCAGGGTGGAAGGCTGAGTCCTGCCCCGCAGGATCCAGATGCTGCCAAGGATGGCTCGCACAGGGCGAGAGAGGAGGAAGCAGAGGCACGCGCCTTTCCCTTCTCCCTGCTTCACCCTGCACCCTGTGTGCGTCTCATCCCTCACCCTGTGCGTGCCTCCCCCGGCCGAGGAAGTCAAAAATACCAGGAGGGCCAAAATTTGTCTATGCACCCCCCCCCCCCCCCCACTCTCTCTCTCTCTATATATATATATATCAGTGATTGGTTGGGGGGCACCAAAATACTGTTCGCTTACCATCTAAAATTACCTAGGTCCGGCCCTGAGTGAGAGTTGGGACACGGAGGAAGAGGGCCAGGGCCAGGAGCGCAGGCTCCCCCTGCATTGGCCCTGGGTGCTTGCCCAAATTCTCGCTGGCGTTTAGCCAGTGCGCGGGGAAAGAGGGTCCTCTTTCCCCACGCCCTTGCTAAACGCCGGCGAGAGTTGGAGTCGGAGTTGGAGCATGCACCCAGGGCCAATGCAGGGAGCGTGCGCTCTCCTGGCACTGGCCTTCCTCCCTGCTTCTTCCCTCCTCCAGGCTACGCTGCTCGGTTGGTCCGATTGACCAGTTCCCGCTTCACGATCGACTGGTCAATCGCGATCGACCTAATGGGCAGCCCCGACTTACTTGCTTGGGTCTGATTCTTCCATTTGCTTACATTCACTTAAGAAATTGCATGCTTAAAAATTCCAACAGGAAGCCTTCTTCCTTTGAGAATGTTAAACACAACATCTCCCAATCTATTACATTATGTAACACAATTTCAAGAAGAAAAAAAATCTGTTCCTAGTTTGAATGTGTTATTTCCTGCCTAACCCAAGGTTAAGCACAGCTGGTAAAATCACCAGCAATGATAACATCTACCAACCAAAACGTTGCTAGTTCAAGCCCCGGGTCAGCATGAGTTGCTGACTATCAAGCCCAGCTTAATGTTCGAAAACAGATTGTGCTGTAATTTAGAGAAATCAGATACCACTAAAAAAAGCAAGGGATGTGCTGCAGAATGTTTATAATAAACATTTATAATCCAGGAACAATGCAAAAATAAAAAAAACCTCTTTGGTCGGAAATATTTCTTATTTATTTATTTACTGTACCGATACCCTGCCTTTCTCACCCCTGAAGAAGGACTCAGGGTGGTTTACAAAGTATGGCAATAATTCATTGCCAGGAATATTAGGATTTATATTGGTACAAAAATGGTTGTTGAAATAGATGACTATATTAATACTAGGTATATCCAGAAGAGGTCAGTAAAATACAAATTTTGGGAATCATTGTATGCCAAGCAAGTCTTTGCATTACCCCACCAGTTAAACCAGCTGGATAGACCCTAATACTGTACTGTAATACTAATACCATTATTTCAAGAATAATATTTATGAAAATTCAGAAAAGTGTTGATGACACCACTCTCCTGTTTGGGTTTGAAAGGCTCTTTCTGAATTCTATGAGACCCACATTGACAACCTGATAATGGACAGTTCAAATTTATGATGAAACAGAGCTTAAGGCATAAGGTAAAGGTTTGCCCTTGACATTAAGTCTCGTCGTGTCCGACTCTGGGGGTTGGTGCTTATCTCAATTTCTAATCCAAAGAGCTGGTGTTGTCTGTAGATACTAGGTTTGGTTGATTTGGAAAAAAAGAGGTTTAAAACCTGTTTCGGATGTAGGGGGCGCTGGTGGTTTGATTCTAAAGTCTCTTTCCGATTATTTTTTAATTTTAAAACTTTCCAAAACTTCCAAAACTTTCAAATCGCTTCATTAATGGCAGACACGCATGCGCAGTAGGGAAAAAACCAGCACTGGCACAGGGGAAAATTCAGGGGATTCTCCCTCATCAGGGGCGGTCCTACCATATAAGCAAAGGACGCCGCTGCGTGGGGCGCCATCTGGGTAAAGGGTGCATTCCCAAAGGAGGGGGGTGGTGGGCGTGCATGGCTACAAGGAGGAAGGCAGAATCTCTAAACCATCCTTTCCCCGGAGAGGAGAAAGCTTGGGAAAGGCACGTGAAGGATAAAGGATTGCTCAACCAGGGGAAAGAAGGTAGAGAAGGGTCTCTTTTTGGCATCTTTCCAAACCCACTCCCCTCCCCCCTCGGGCGCACAATGGTTCCGTCCGCCTTTAAAGGGCGCAGACCGGCCGAGGCGGGAGCAGATGCCGAACGACAGCGGCGGAGGGGGGCGGGGTGTGTGTGTGTGTGCCACGGAAAAGGAGGCATCAGTGGAAGCAGGTAGACCCCGTATCCGCGCAAAGGGGGCTGGGGTAGGGGGTCGATGGCGAGGAAAAAGAGAAGCAGTCTCTCTATTTGGTCCCTTTTCCATAGGCACACGGCGGCTCCTGAACTGGGAGCGCATCCCTGCTTCCCTTTTCCCTCCTTTGCCAAGCAGGTGCCCCATCTGTTGCCCCCTTTTGTTATCAAGTGATTTGGGGAGGGGGCACCAAAATAATGTTCGCTTACCATTTAAAATTACCTTAGACCGCCCCTGTCCCTCATTCACTTTTAGACCGATCTGGATGAAACTTGCTACATTGGTGGACACATAGACCACTGTTAGCTGAACAAATTTCATAACCTTTGACTTATCCATGGATTTTTGGCAAATTTTCATATATATATTTTACAATAAATCAGTTTTTAATAATAAAGAAAATCTGTTCCTGATTTGAAAGTGTTATTTCCTGTTTCATTGGGTGGCCTTTACTTTGAAAGTAGTAGTTCTACTCCAGAAACTTTATTTGTGTGGCACAGAGAACAGATATCTGGGCAGAAAGGCACCATCCTAACTCTACTGACGTCCATTTGCTTCCTCTATTGAGTTGGAGAGGACCCTCAAGACACATCCTTCCGTTTATTCCTTTTTGCAGATGCAATCAATCATTTTATTTTATCATTACTTACTGACATAAAGGACTGGCTGGCTGTAGCTGGCTTCCCAGTGCCTTGTCCTTGGCGATCAGGCCAAAGTGAAATGATTGGTTTTTAAGCAGTTTATTTATTTATTATTTATTTATTTAAAGCTTTTATACCCCGGCCTTCTCACCTCCGAGGAGGGACTCAGACCGGCAAACAGCAAGTATTCAATGCTAACATTTAAAATTTATTTATTTATTTATTTATTGGGGCTTCTTCGCCGCCGACTCCCGGGGGCTCACGGCGGCTCACAGAGCCAGTGGCACAACGCCAAAGGGTTAAAAACATAAAACAGTTAAAACACAGTTAAAACAATAAAATACAGTATACCAATTAACCATATATTCGCAAATATCACAGCCCAGAGAGTGTAGACGAGACCTACTCGCCAAAAGCCTGCCTAAACAGATGAGTCTTACAGGCCCGTCTGAATGGCAGCAGCTCTCTCAGGGCTCTGGCTTCAGCCGGGAGGGCGTTCCATAGCGTGGGAGCTATAACAGAGAACGCCCTCCTCGCGATGTTAGATGTGCCGACTTTGCAGATGGTACCACCAACAGGTTGGCCTCTTCGGACCGATCTTGATCTCGTTGGGCAGTATGGAGGGAGAGACGGTCCCTCAGATACGCTGGCCCCAGGCCGTGGATGGCCTTGAAGGTAAGAACCAGCACTTTGAATTGTGACCCGGTGCTCAATAGGCAGCCAGTGCAGATCCTGCAAGATTGGTGTTATACGGCAACCTGCTGGTGCCCCAGACAGGAGCCGGGCGGCAGTGTTCTGCACCAGCTTGAGCTTCCGGATTGACGACATAGGCAGGCCAACGTAAAGCGCGTTACAGTAATCTAGCCTTGAGATGACCGTGGCTTGGATCACCGTGGCTAGGTCGCTCCGGGAGAGGTAGGGGGCCAGCCTCCTTGCCTGGCGGAGATGGAAAAAAGCAGCCTTGCTGGCCATGGAGACCTGGGTCTCCATGGTCAGCTGGGAGTCCAAATGGACACCCAGGCTCTTCACGGACGGCGCTGGATGCAGCGCCGCACCGTCCAGGGTCGGAAGCCGGGCACCCACCCCGCCGGGCCGCCCAGCCACAAGATCTCCGTCTTCGCGGATTCACCATCAACCTACTGGCTCGCAGCCATCCAGTAACGGCTTCGAGGCAATGCTGGAAATTATCGGGGACGGATCCCGACCTGCCCTCCATCCTCAGAATGAGCTGGGTGTCATCGGCGTACTGGTGCACAAGCCTGAGCTGTGCAAAAGCTCCCCTGGCCACCGCCGAGAACTGGGGTTCCAGGCTCAGCGATGAGTCCAGGATCACTCCCAGTCTGCCTTCAGGGGGAGTGTAACCCCGTCAAGCACAGGCTATAACTCTATAAGATGTTTATGTTCTCTTGGCTTTTCAAAAGTTGCGTATGGCTTTGCTGCCTTCTTTAGACACCTTCGTAGATTCAATCAGTTTATTTTATATTTAGAAGAAGACTGCTACAGACTGCTATAGGGGTCCTTCGGCCATTTTGATTAATGAGCAGCAAGGCAGTGTGGGAAATGTAGTTTAACAGCAGGGCCTTTTGCAATCTCTACCATTGGGGGCCTGGCCTTCACAAACTACAACAATGGCTGTGCTTAGCCACGGCCACCTCATCCCTCTCTTGCATCACCAGGGGAGGGAAAGCATGAGATTTTAAAACATTTACCAAAGTTGCTTAGTGGTTCTGAAAATTAAAATAACCTCGGGAGACATCCAAACATTATGAAATATTTCCCGGGGTGGGGGGTAAGTGGTTCAAATTTGGATTTACCACCACCACCACCTTTCCTGCATGCTTCAAAACTGCTTCGGAAGTCAAAACTGCTTCGAGCTTGCATGGAGGGGTTACGAGGCCCTCTGTTGAAGATAGTCAACTGCTCCCTTGAGCAAGGAGCTTTTCCAGAGGAGTTAAAAGAGGCGGTGGTTAGTCCATTGCTGAAGAAGCCCGGGTTAGACCCCGCGGCTCCCTCCAATTACCGCCCGGTGTCCAATCTTTCGTACCTGGGCAAGGTAATTGAGAGGGCAGCAATGGACCAGCTGCAGACATTCCTGGATGATGCAACCTGGCTAGACCCCTTCCAGTTCGGCTTCCGTTCAGGCCATGGGACGGAGACTGTCCTGGTCTCCATCACAGACCTACTCCGTTGCCACTTGGACCGAGGCGGATCGGTGCTGCTCGTGTTATTGGACCTCACGGCAGCATTTGATACTGTCGATTACCAACTTTTGACACACCGCCTGGCGGTGGCGGGGGTGAGGGGGACAGCCTTAAACTGGCTGTCCTCCTTCCTCCAAAACCGCCTACAGCGAGTGAAGTGGGGAGGGGTGGTCTCCGAGGGCTCCCCCTTACATTGTGGAGTCCCTCAGGGGGCCATTCTCTCCCCGCTGTTATTTAACATCTAGATGTGACCACTCGCCCAATTGGTACAGAGTTTTGGGCTGGAATGTCATCAGTACGCTGATGACACCCAGCTCATTCTGAGGATGGACCCCGGGGCGGTCTCTGTACCCGCTAATTTCCATCTCTGCCTTGAAGCCGTAAATGGATGGCTGCGAGCCAGTAAGTTGAAGGTGAACCTGGCGAAGACGGAGATCTTGTGGCCGGACTGCCTGGAGGGGGTAGAGACCCAGTTGCCGACATTCGACGGTGTGGCCCTTTGTCCGCAACCGTCTGTAAAGAGCCTAGGGGTCCGGCTGGATGCCCAGCTATCCATGGAGGCGCAGATTGCCTGCGCCTGCAAGATAGCCTTCTACCACCTGCGTCAGGCAAGACGTCTTGGCTCCTTACCTCTCCCGCTGCGACCTGGCCACGGTGATCCAAGCCACGGTCATCTCGAGGCTCGATTACTGTAATGCGCTGTACATTGGCCTACCCTTGTCAGCGATCCGGAAACTTAAGCTGGTGCAGAACGCTGCAGCACGCCTGCTCTTAGGAGCATCAAGATCGGACCACGTGACTCCACTCCTGCGCAAACTGCACTGGCTTCCAATCGAATTCCGGGTCGCCTTCAAGGTGTTAGTTCTAACTTTCAAGGCCTTATATGGTTTGGGGCCAGTGTACCTGAGGGAGCGGCTTACCCCTTATGTACCCAGGAGATCACTGCGTTCAGAGGGGCTCAATCTTTTGGATGTGCCGGGCATTAGGGTTTGTAGACTGGCAAGCACACGGCAGAGGGCGTTTGCGGTAGCAGCTCCTACCTTGTGGAACTCTCTTCCCGAAGAGACACAAGCCATCCGGGACTTAATGCCGTTCCGCAGAGTTGTAAAGACCTGGCTCTTTAGACAGGCTTTTGCCGTCTAAATCAATGCTGCACCACCCACCATCTCGCTGCGCCGCTGTTAGTATGCTTCCATTGCTGCTGTAGTTTTGCTGCTACATGTTTTAATCTGGGGGTTTTAAATCTGTTTTATTGTATTTTATATGTTTTTATGTGTTTTAACATGTGAACCGCTCTGGGCGTAAGAGAGAGCGGTATATCAAATTGAATAAATAAATAAATAAATAATAAAAATGGATTTTTTTTTACAACTTTCAGGCTCTTCTGAATGAACCTATCCAACCCTAGTAGACACCTCCTGGGTCATGTGGCCAGCATGACTACAGGGAGTGCCTTTACATTATAGACTTGAGTACCCACTTTTTAGATTTTTCTACTAGTCTGGAAGAATTCCCTACAGGTGTATACCTATGTTATAAGAAGAAAATGAGAAACATAATTTTGGTAGACTTTTACATTTCAATTGATTTTCGGATAAATATTTCCAAGGATTGAAATGGTTAGGTTTTTATGAGTTCAGGAAACATGCATGACCTTTTTCTGGAAGCAGCGGAGATTTGCACTAATAATAAACCTACTTGGAAGCCTTGACAGTTCTTCATTCATCTTCATAATTTTGCATTAGAAATTACTGAGGCTCTTAATGGCCTGTGCTGCACTCAGCTGCTTATGTTCTTCATGAGGGATAGATAGACAGATAGACAGATAGAAGAATTTGCTTGCTATAGAATTCATAGTGAGGCCATTAAAGAACTCCAGAAACGCCGAGGAATGCAGAAGGAACAACAAGGGACGTTGGCAATGCTGCGAGACAAGGAGTGCGTTAGCTCCCCCTGGTGGCCAGAGTTTTCCTCTGTTCATCTATATGTGTGTATGTGGAAACGGCAGGGATTGTCTGCTAAGTTTGTGTAGCTGTAATCTGCTCTGAGTCCCCTTCGGGGTGAGAAGAGCGGAATATAAATAAAGCAAATAAATAAATAATAAACAAATAGACTCTGCAAGGAAGCGGATGAAACAATAGATCACATCCCCAGCTGCTGCAAGAAGATCGCGCAGACAGACTACAAGCAGAGGCGTAAAACCGTTGCTCAGATGATTCATTAGAACTTGTGCCGCAAATACCATCTGCCTGCAACAAAGAAATAGTGGGATCACAAGCCGGAAAAAACTATGGAAAATGAACACGCCAAACTACTCTGGGACTTCCGAATTCAGACTGAGAGTTTTGGAGACTCCTGACCTCATGATCGTGTTAAAAATCGACGTTACAATCCCAGGCGACAACTGGAAAAGCTAACACGTTATGAGGATTTAAAGATCAAACTGCAAAGACTTTGGCACAAGCCAGTCAAGGTGATCCCAGTGGTGATAGGCACATTGGGTGCAGTGCCTCAAGACCTTGGCCTACACTTAAACACAATCGGTGCTGACAAAATTACGATCTGCCAGCTGCAGAAGGCCACATTACTGGGATCTGCATGCATTATTTGCTGATACATCACACTGTCCTGGACACTTGGGAAGTGCCCAATACGCTGGGAATGCTGAGAGATGAGGAGTGCGTCAGCTCCCCCTGGTGGCCAGAGTTTGCCTCTGTTCGTCTATATGTGTGTATGTGGAAACAGCAGGGATTGACTGCTAAATATGTGTACCTGTAATCTGCTCTGAGTCCTCTTAGGGGTGAGAGGAGTGGAATATAAATACAGTGTATTATTATTATTATTATTATTATTACTAGCTTGGGGACCCGGCGGTGCCCGGGTTATTTGAGGAAGGCATTGTGTGCCAAGGTTGGTTCCTATTAGATGTTTATGTAGCTTGCAGTGGTCTCAGGAACTTTGTGAAGGTACTGCAAGTCCCATTGGCCATGGTCCATTCCCCTCCAGGATGTAGAGTGGGTCATGGGGGCTCTGTGTGTCACATTTGGTCTTGATCATTCTTTGGATGAGGGTTGCAGCGGTCTTGGAAGGTGAGTGAGAAAATGAACATTCCATTTCCAATGGAAAAAAAACCTGTCATTTGACTAACTCAAGCATTCAGTTGAATTCTGTTTTGCTGGCCAATCAGAGTCATTTATGCAAATTGTCTCTCAGTGGCAACCAATTCCCTCTGTCTGGTGCCTTAGAGTGTTGGAGTTCTGAGGCTGGCCAATGAAAGTCCTTTATGCAAATAATCTGGTGCCTTAGAGTGTTGGAGTTCTGAGGCTGGCCGATCAGAGTCCTTTATGCAAATACTCCCACAGTGGCAGCCAATCAAAAAGCTGTCACATATTCCTCCACACCTCCTGCCCTGACTTTTATTATATACATAGATAGATAGAAGATAGATAGACTTTTATAATCTATATAGATAGATAGATAGATAGATAGATAGATAGATAGATAGATAGATAATTATTACAACAGCCAGCAGAGTGATCTTGCTTGTGGTGGACTCATCTTGTTGTGTTTCAAATAATAATAATGATAATAATATTAAATATCCACAAAAGCTCGTGCTGAAATAAAAACCATTTAATCCAATGTCTCAATATATCTCCTTTAGCAATAACAGTTTTGGGTGTTCAAACCAATTATCCCTGGTAATGAATACCAAAATACTACATCCTTCTCCCAGACACACTTTCAACATCCTGATAAATACAGTTTATTACTATCAAAAGAGAGATTAAGCTGGAAAATCTGCTCTGCTACTTACATTTCAGAGGGAGAACCTATTTGTGTCCCATAACAAGAGAACGCAGTGGTTGATTATCAGCGGCGTCTGAAAGCATAACAGATTATCCCTCTAGATAGGTAGATATGATCTGAACTTATTAATGTCAATCTGTTACCCAGCATAATGAAGCCATTAATGCCGAAAAGGCCCTGTGCTTGCCCACAGCAATCCATTGGAATTGCATAAATAAGCTTTTCTGGGCAGGGAGACATTGTAGCCTTGGTATCATAGTCAGCAAATCAGAACCAGCTGGTTTCTCCATTGCTCTGAAGCATTCCTGGTTCTGGCAAACAATTGAAACACAACCAGCTGGAGAGAACCTCTCTTAGGAAAGCAACTGAATTTCTGTGCAGAATTATCACAACATTTCTGAGCAGGGAAAACTCAGGGCAGCTCTACATAATAATAATATAATAATACACTTTATTTATATTCTGCTCTTCTCACCCCGAAGGGGACTCAGAGCGGATTACGGGTACACATATCTGGCAGACAATCCCTGCTGTTTCCACATACACACATATAGACGAACAGAGGCAAACTCTGGCCACCAGGGGGAGCTGATGCACTCCTCATCTCCCAGCATTCCCAACCATAACTCCTCCGCACTTCATCACCAATTCATTGTCCATCGCGTTGTCCAGCCATTCCGAGATCAGAGGTCATAGCTACACTGCGTTTGGAAACACTTGCTCAAATAACAATGTTTTTACTTTTTAAAGAAATGTTAAGAGGTTGGAAGCCAATCTAATGTCCCTGGGGAGGGCATTCCATAGTCGAGGGGCTACTGCTGAGAAGGACCTGTCTCTCGTCCCCACCAGCCGTACCTGTGAGGATGGCGGGACCGAGAGCAGGGCCTCCCCAGAAGGTCTTAAGTTTCTAGATGGTTCGTAAGGAGAGATACGTTCGGACAGAAAGGTAGGGCCAGAACCGTTTAGGGCTTTATAGGCCAAGGCCAGCACTTTGAACTGTGTCCGGTAGCAGACTGGCAGCCAGTGGAGCTGGCGCAACAGAGGAGTTGTATGCTCCCTGAGCATCGCTCCTGTTAACAACCTGGCTGCCGCACTTTGAACCATTTGGAGCTTCTGAGCAGTCTTCAAAGGCAACCCCACGTAGAGAGCATTGCAGTAGTCTATACGGGATGTAACCAGAGCTTAAACTACCGTGGCCAAGTCAGACTTCTAGCTCAAAGTCCGTCGTCCCCCCAGGCCCGGCGTAACACTTTTTTTGCACCCTAGGCCACAGTTTGGAATTACGCCCCCTTTAAGCCAACCTCCCGCCACCTCCAAGGTCCCCATTCCCACCGGCTGGAAAGCTCCGCTGTGCTCTGAAGGTCACCTCGGAGTCGGGAGGCTTGGGGAGAGTGCAGCGGGTGCAAACTCGCTCCAAAGGCGCGCACGAGGGAGAGAGAGCACGCGAGAGAGAGAGAGCACGCGAGAGCACGCGAGAGAGAGAGAGAGAGAGAGAGAGAGAGAGAGAGAGAGAGAGGAACTCAAGTGTGAAATTGCTGAACTTCTAGCTAAGATATATAACCTTTCTCTAAGATCAGGCACTGTACCCGAGGACTGGAGGGAGGCAAATGTAACACCGATCTTCAAGAAAGGATCCAGAGGTGATCCAGGAAATTATAGACCAGTCAGTTTAACCTCAGTTCCAGGCAAAGTGATGGAAACCATTATTAAAGAAAAAATTACTAGGCACATAGAAGAACAGGCATTGCTGAAAGAAAATCAACATGGTTTCTGCAAAGGCAAATCATGTCTTACTAACTTGTTAGAATTCTTTGAGGGTGTAAATAAACACATAGATAAAGGGGACCCAGTCGATATTGTTTACCTTGACTTTCAAAAGGCTTTTGACAAAGTCCCTCACCAAAGGCTCCTAAATAAGCTCTTCAGCCATGGAATCAGGGGACAGGTCTTGTCCTGGATTGGAACCTGGCTAAACTGTAGGAAACATAGGGTGGTAATAAACGGACATTTCTCTGGGTGGAAAGAGGTGAGAAGTGGCGTACCCCAAGGTTCAGTTTTGGGTCCGTTACTTTTTAATTTATTCATTAATGATCTGGATGTAGGAGTGAATTCTGAGGTAGCAAAGTTTGCAGACGACACTAAATTGTTCAGGGTAGTTAAAAATGAAACTGATTGTAAAGAGCTCCAGAAAGATCTCTCGAAAATTGAGTGAATGGGCAACAAAGTGGCAAATGCATTTTAACCTAAACAAGTGTAAAGTCATGCACATCGGGCAAAGAACCCCAACTACACCTACCAATTGATGGGGTCAAAGCTTTCCGAGACAAACCAGGAAAGGGATCTTGGGGTCTTGGTGGACAGCTCAATGAAGATGTCAACCCAGTGCGCAGCAGCAGTGAAAAAAGCAAACTCTATGCTAGGCATGATCAGAAAGGAAATAGAAAATAGGTCAGCAAATGTTGTATTACCTCTCTACAAATCTATGGTAAGGCCACATTTGGAGTACTGTGTACAATTCTGGTCTCTGCACCTTAAGAAGGATATAACGGAACTGGAAAAGGTACAAAGAAGGGCAACAAGAATGATCCAAGGGATGGAGCGGCTCCCTTATGAAACCAGGTTGCAACGCCTTGGTCTTTTCAGCCTTGAAAGACGGCGTTTAAGAGGTGACTTGATCGAAGTGTATAAAATCATGCATGGGATAGAAAAGGTGAATAAAGAAAAACTGTTTTCTTTGTCACAAAACACTAGGACTAGAGGGCACTCCCTGAAGCTCCAAGGTAGGAAAGTTAGGACTAATAAAGGGAAATATTTCTTCACCCAGAGGGTCATTGGGTTATGGAACTCACTTCCAGAAGAGGTTGTGACAGCTGTCAGCCTGAACAACTTCAAGGCAGGATTAGACAGATTCATGGATACCAAGTGTATCGGTAGTTACTGAAAAGGACATTCAAGTGCCACCTCGGAGTTGGTTGAGGTAGGCAGGATTTCCCTGGGTACTGGTTGTGGGGGGGTCGGGAGCAGGTCAGGGTTTTGCCCTCCCTTCTGCTCGAGATCCCCGTGTACAACTGGTGGGCCACTGTGTGACACAGAATGCTGGACTAGATGGGCTGAGGTCCGATTCAGCATGGCTCTTCTTATGTTCTTATGTTCTAGAGAGAGAGAGCGCGCACATGCGAGAGAGAGAAAGTGTGTGTGTGTGAGAGAGAGCGGGCACGCAAGAGAGAGACACGCAAGAGACGGAGGGACAGAGCAGAGACTTTGCCGGGAGAAGGAGCGAGGAGGGGCATGAGAAAGGGGGAAAGAGGGGCATCAGCATCTGCGCCCCCCCCCCGGCTTGCGCCTCTAGGCCATGACCTCATTGGCCTTATGGGTAATCCGGGCATGCCCCCCCCCCCTATGTCCTTAATGAATCACTCCAGTAAAGACATGAAAGGGGGTGCCAATGCTCTGACAAGTCTTTAGAGAAAGCAATTTTAAGCTTTGCAAAAGATGCTTTCAATTTTTGCTTTCATTTAGGCAAAGAATACCATCTGTTTGTATAACTGAATTATTCCGATGTGCGCTCAGGCAGGGTGATAGATGTAATTGATTCAGGTGGCTATTAATCATGGATGAATTGCCCTAAAATAAATATTAATTTTAGTTTGGGGAATTATCTTTTCTTCACCTGAGAATGAGTTAGAAAATAAACTCGCCATAGATGCGTTGGAGGAATTCTGCTTTACTGATCAGGTATAGAAGTTGCAGTAAGATTATTAAAACAAAAATAGAAATACCGTCTTATGGCATTTCTTTAGGATAGGGTTAGGGAACCTATGGCTCGGGAGCCAGGTGTGGCTCTTTTCATACTTGCATCTGGCTCTCCAGAGCAGCCCGGGCTTCGGTTTCCCAGCATGCAGCTCCCTCTCTCCCCTTCCTTCTTTCCTCCATTCTCCCTCTTCCTTCCTTCCTCTTCCTTCCTTTCTCCCCTTCACCCTTTCCTTCTCCTTCTCTCCTTCCTTTTCCCTCCCTCTCTGCCCTTCCTTCTTTCCTCCATTCTCCCTCTTCCTTCCTTCCTCTTCCTTCCTTTCTTTCTCCCCCTTCACCCTTTCCTTCTCTCCTTCCTTTTCCCTCCCTCTCTCCCCTTCCTTCTTTCCTCCATTCTCCCTCTTCCTTCCTTCCTCTTCCCTCCTTCCTTTCTCCCCTTCACCATTTCCTTCTTCTTCTCTCCTTCCTTTTCCCTCCCTCTCTCCCCTTCCTTCTTTCCTCCATTTTCCCTCTTCCTTCCTCCCTCTTCCCTCCTTCCTTTCTCCCCTTCACCATTTCCTTCTCTTTCTCTCCTTCCTTTTCCCTCTCTCTCTCCCCTTCCTTCTTTCCTCCATTCTCCCTCCCCCTTCCTTCCTTCTTTCCTCTTCTATTCTTTTTCCCCAAGTCTTCCTTTCCTTCTCCTTTCCTCTCCTTTCCTTTCACTTCCCTCTCTCCTCCTTCTTTCTTTTCTTCTTTTCCCTTCATTATTTTACTTTTTCCTCACACTTTTTCCTTTCTTTTCCCCACCCTTTCCTTTCCTCCCTTCCCACTTCCTTCTTTCTTTTCCCCTCCTTGTCTCTCTCCTGTTTTTCTTTTCTTCCTTTTCCATAGTTAGTTCTTCTTTTCTTTCTTCCTCTCCCCCTCCCTGTTTTATTTCCTCTGTCTTTCTTTCCCCCTTCCTTCCTTCCTTCCTTCCTTCCTTCCGTCTTCTCTTCCTTCCCAGAGTCCTGAGCATGCCTTTTGCAGAGCCAGGTCTGAAGTGTCCCCTCATTCTGCCTCTATGGGAATCCTTGTCTCATAGTATGTACGTATAGACTCACATTTAGTTGAATTCAGTTTTAAAATATACTATATCTATTATATGGCTCGCGCTGAAATAAATTTCCAAACATTTTGCTTTCATGGCTCTCTGAGTCAAAAAGGTTCCCGACCCCTGTGTTAGAGTTTTTCATCCCTGAGAATTAGGAGATAATACTGATAAGAATTGTATTACAAAAACAGAAAATTCTGTGCTGAAATCTCCTAATGATATCTGCATTTCTCAAAATTGCATGCAGAAAATTTCACTAAAAACAAGCACCCATTTAAAATGTTTTCCAACAAATGATGGTTGTCTATTTCAGTGTTTTTCAACCTTTTTTGAGCCGCGGCACATTTTTGACATTTACAAAATCCTGGGACACACCACCAACCAAAATGACACAAAATGACACTCTAACACAGTAATACATATAGTTAATATGTTTTTAATGTCTTTATAGACTCAGTGTGAAACCTGGGCCTGTTTCGATGAACACAACATAGATATCCTGGCAGGAGAAAGACACACACCAAGGTCTTGCTCAACAGCTGTCAGTCTCTCTCTGTGTTCTTATGCATCAATAAGGAAGGAAGGAAGGAAGGAAGGAAGGAAGGAAGGGAAGAGAAAGAAGAAGAATGGAACGAAAGAGCAAAGAAAGAGAGGGAAGAAACAGGTAGAGAAGGAAGAAAGAAAAAGGGAAAGAAGAAGGAAAAGAAAAAGAGGGAAGGAAGGAAAGAGGGAGGGAAGGAAGGGAGGGAGGGAGGAAGGGAAGAGAGAAGGAAGAATGGAACGAAAGAGCAAAGAAAGGGGGGAAAGAAACAGGTAGAGAAGGAAGAAAGAAAAAGGGAAAGAAGAAGGAAAGGAAAAAGAGGGTAGGAAGGAGAGAGGGAGGGAAAGAGAGAAAGAAGGAGGAAGGTTGGCCACAGCCCCGCGTGGCACGTACAGCTAATAAATTTATACAGATATTATATATATATATATATATATATATATATATATATAAAATGTATGGTGGGAGTTGTAAGCCAAAACACCTGGAGGGAGGGCCCAAGTTGGCCCATGCCTGCCTTAAGTGAGCAAACTTCGTTAGTTTTCGGCCCCTGCTTAAAGGTGCCTCAACCCTGTGTCCCGAACGCCCCTTGGCTGAGTGCGAGGAAATCACGGGATTGGTAGTTTGACACCATCCTGAGCCTCCCCAAACTACAAATCCCGGGATTCCCCAACCTTGAGCCCTGGAAGACCAAGGGGTGCCTCACTGCATGAATGCTACGATGTAGATCCGCCCCCAGGCAGCCAGGCGACCCAGGATCCCAGGATCTTCTCTTTCTCCATGCAGTTCTTTCTGCCTGACGCAGTCCCGGCCTTTTGGCTCAAACCCTTCCGAGGCTGAGGAAGGAGCGGAGGGGAGGAGGAAGCCCAAGAAAGCAAGTGGTGAGTAGAGGCTGTGTTTGCGGGACTCAGGCAAGGGATCGAGCCCCGACTAGGGCTTCCCCGTAGGACAGGAGGGCTCTCTCTCTCTCTCTCTTCTATCTCCAATTTCCCATGGCACACCTGATGATCGCTCACGGCACACTAGTGTGCCAAGGCACACTGGTTGGGAAATACTGGTCTATTTGTTGTGATTTTATTGTAACTGTTGAAATAGCCTCTTGACGGGGCTCAATGTAAGCCACCCTGAGTCCCCCTTCAGGAGTTGAGAAGGACGAGATAAAATGCAGTAAATAAATAAATAAGTTGTACTAAATGAACCCCAGTTAATCTATATATATAAAGGAAGAGTCGTCATGGAACGACCGTCCCAAACAGAGAAACCTTACAACGCAGAAACACCAAACTTGCCAACAGAAATAGGCCTCAAGCAAGGTACGTTTGTAGCAAAGAAACTTTCCCCCCAAAAACCTAAAAGGCCCCCAAAACAACAAGTAAAAACCTACATTTCCCAGCATCCTCCGGGGCTGCCAACGACTCTCCCAGCCTCTACATTCTGACAACATGATTGGCTGCCAATAAGGGTGGATTTGCATAACTCCTGTACTGGCCAGCCAACATGAACATTCCGACCCATAATAAACTGTCAGAGGAGGATAAGGCAAAGGGCTGAGGCACAAAACACCCAATTCACTTCCCACAGAAAATTTACACCCCTACTAATCACAGACCATGCCCAAAATTGACAGTAAGGCTTCATTAACTTAATTTCCCTGACTAGGCCTCACTTAATGGAATGCTGTTTACGCTCTGAATTGATAGTAAGGTTTCATTAACTTGATTCTCCTGACTACGCCTCAACTCACTGGACATTGTGTATGGCCTGAATTGATAGTAAGGCTTCATTAACTTGTTGTTCCTGACTAGGCCTCAGCTCATGGGACATTGTGTATGGCCTGAATTTTATGGCTTGAATGTGTGCTCTTGGCACACAGAGCCCCTATGACCCACACTACATTCTACTACAGTTTGGAGGAGGGTGGACCATGGATTATGGGACTTGAAGTACCTCCATGGATAATGGGATTTGTACTACTTCAAAACCCATCATTCCCCACAGACCACTGTGGCCCAGAACCAAGACCAAACTTGGCACACAATTCCCCCCCTGACCCACACTCCATCCGACTGCAGTTCAGAGGAGGACACACCATGGATAATGGGATTTCAAGTACCTCCACTCACTTCCAAAGTACCCCACCCACACAAGCATCAACCTCTACATCAACACAGCAGACAGAAAGACAAAAAACATTGTATATCCACAAGCTATGCAGAATGCCAGCAACACCACACACCAACAACTCCCCAGGACTCCAACATCCCACCCACCAAAACAACCCACAACAACACAGCCATGACCCCAACAACACCATAACTAACAACAACTCCAACCCTTACATACTCAGACTTTCTCGCATCTCCTAAATAGGGCACAGCAACGCGTGCCGGGTACAGCTAGTGGATATATATGGAAGCTGCTGTCTATTTCTCTACATTTATTCTCTTTTGAGGAAAAACTTGGTGCAAACTAAAGTGTGAGTCGGAGGAAGTTCACAGGATTCAACTCCAGATACACCTCGAGCAACTATGAGAATAAACTTGCGAATTTAAAGCTTCCAATAAGGGTATTACGATTCTTCGCAGCGACAAGAAGCTGATGAATTTGAGTGTGCTTTCCCCATATGTTCAAACACTTCTGCAATTCTTTTCCATCTGTTTCTGGGAAATGTAATGATCTTTCCTTGGGTTATTAAGTCAACAGCTGTTGTCATTAATAGAGGACATTTTTTACTGCGGCGAATGAATTCCAACCATAAATCTTGCCACATTGGGCCATATTTCTTTGCAATGGCTGCAATGTTTGTCGAGAAAGAGGGGGTCATGAATACAATATGACCCGAGCTTTCCTTCTAGAGATATATTTCACAGCTGTTACCACCATCTTCCAATGTGAGAAATTATCTTGGATAATAACACTAAGCAACTGAACTCTCTTAAAGTAGAACTTAGTATGGAATAAGAATTTATTTCGGCTATTTTATTATTATTATTATTATTAATTTCTGCTTGGTAGACCGCTCACTCCGAAGCTCAGAGCGGTTTACAACAATAAAATACCAATAAAAACACATAACAACATTAAAACAGCATTAAAACCAATTACACCCCCCCCCCCCCAGTAAAATTGTAACAAGACAGTAGTGATGTAGCGGCATTGATGCGGCAGGTGGCAGGTTATGGCGGGCACCGGTCAGAGCCGAATGCCTGCCTAAACAGCCCGGTCTTAACAGCGTTACGAAATGTCATCAAGGCCCGCAGGGTTCGCGTCTCTTCAGGCAACGAATTCCATAGCGTTGGCGCGGCCACTGCGAATGCCCTCTGCCGCGTACTGGCTAGCCTGTAGGTCTTTATGCCAGGCACTTCCAACATGTTGAGCGCAGTGATCTCTGGGCACGTATGGGGTAAGCTGCTCCCTCTATTTGCAGAACACATACTATTTTTTTCTCCCTGCAATGCAGCCATGTAGAGCAGGGTTGCTCATTAGGTCGATCACGATTGACCAGTCGATCACGGAGCTGGAACTGGTCGATTGCGTAGCTTGGAGGAGGGACTGACCAAGCAGCATAGCCTGGAGGAGGGAGGAAGCAGGGGGGAGAAGGAGGACAGAGTGCAGAGGGAGGAGGGGGTGAGAGAAGGAGTGCCAGCCACATCTCTCTCGTTCCCGCCTAAAGAGAAGGGGAAATGGCGTGCGTAATGTCACGCCGCCACCATGACGTCACGCACGCCTATTTTATTTATTTACTTATTTATTTACTTCATTTATATTCCGCCCTTCTCACCCCGCAGAGGACTTGCAGCATGGCCTGAGGAGGAGGGAGGGAGAAGAAGGAGGGCAGCAGAGAGGGGGTGGGCGCCCAGTGGAGCCACAAGGGAGAAGTGGCCCACGCATGCGCATTTGGAGCACGAGGGAGCAGCTTGCTGGCTGCTGTGTCCCGAGGGAAGGAGGCGGGCGCCCAGTGGGTGTCTTCCCTGTTGGAGAAGGAGAAGCCGGAGCCAGAGGCTAGGTGGGTCCGCCGGGGGCTGCCACAGTGGAAGAGCGCCAGTGCCCAGGCCTCAGCGGCAGCGGCCGTGAAGGAGGAGGAGAAGCAGCTGCCGCCAAGCCGCCCCTAGATCCTCACCTTGGAGTCCATGAATCCGCAGGTCAAGGCCGTGGAGTATGCCGTCCGTGGGCAGGTTGTCCTCAAGGCCGGGGAGATCGAGAACGAGCTCCGGAAAGGAATCAAAAAGCCTTTCACAGCTTAAAGGTCTGTCTGCTTTCATTCTACATGTTTATTTATTTATGTATTTATTTATTACTTCATACTTGTCTGCCCCCACCCCCAAACGGCTCGGGACGGCTCACAGCAATCCATAAAACACAGTTAGCAAACATATCATAAAACCACAGTAAAACACCATTAAAATAAAATACAATTAAAACGGTGGATAAAATCACAATGGGCCGCATGTTAGGCAGTTGCGGCAGCGAATGGAAAGTGCAGAATGGCAGCGTAAAAGGGGAACTGTAATTTAGCCAACCCCGAAGGCCTGCTGAAACAGCAGAGTCTTAACTGCTTTCCTAAACGGAAGGAGGCTCCGGGTGGCACGGATGCCGGCGGGCAGTGCGTTCCACAGTGTTGGAGCCACAACAGAGAAAGCCCGCCGGTGAGTTGTAGACAGATACACAAGTCTTCACATTTGGAATGACCAGGAGATTTTGCTCTTCAGAGCGTAACGATCTAGTGGGGCGATATGGGACAAGGCTGTCCCGCAGGTACACTGGCCCCAGACCATGTAAGGCCTTAAAAGTCAAGACTAACACTTTGAAAGTAATCCGGCATTCTACTGGGAGCCAGCGCAGTTCGCGCAGAATTGGCATGATGTGGTGGCCAATCGGGACCCCTGCTAGGAGTCGAGCTGCAGCGTTCTGTACCAGCTTGAGTCTCCGGATTACCGACAAAGGAAGGCCAATGTACAGAGCATTATAGTAGTCTAGCCTCGAGATGACCGTGGCTTGGACCACTGTGGCTAAGTCGTGCCGGGACAAGTAGGGGGCCAGCTTCCTCGCCTGCCGAAGATGGAAAAATGCCACCCTGCTGACGCTGGAGACGTGAGCCTCCATCGACAACAGGGGGTCTAAGATTATTCCTAAGCTCTTAACAGAAGACGATGGACATAGTGTCACGCCGTCCAGGGTCAGAAGCTGAACATCCCTACAGTCCGGACGACCCAGCCACAGGATCTCTGTCTGTTTATATCTGTGGAATAATGTCAGGGTGGGAGAAGGAACTCTTGTCCGGATGCATTTTTGAATGTCCCATTGGACACATTGATCAGCATTGAATGGCCTTGCAGCTTCAAGTTCTGTATGCTTTCATTCTGCCTGTTTATATCTGTGGAATTATGTCAGGGTGGGAGAAGGAACTCATTTAGATTCTTTCATCACTATCTACTCGTGAAACCAGCGAAGCACTCAATAATTCACAGCAAAGAAATGCAATTATCTTCCTTTAGGTTATTCCCATGGGAACCTGCCAATTAATTGGGAAAATATTAACCTTCAAAGGACAGATTTCCACTGCATCTGATCACAACACACCGTTATGTCCCCGATTACTTTTCACCCTGTTGGAAAACATTGACAAAAATAATCCATTGGAAGTTTGAGAGAGAGGATTAAGAGCTACCAGTATTGTAAAATCTATATATATAAAGGAGACACGGTCGTGCAAAGGACTTTATGCACGGCCAAACTACGCTCCCCAGAAACACCAATCCAACGAGACACAATCCCACAAACCACAAGGTATTGCCATCACACAAAAAAACCCACCGTCCTACCTTCCCACCCCCCCAAAAACAGCCCCCAAACACCGCCCATTGGCTCCCGTTCTGCGCTGGCCACCAGCGCAGAACAGAGCGAGAGCCATCGCGCAGGCGCACTCAACCCCACCACCCCACAACGCAGGACAGAGGGTGAGCAAACACACTGCGCACTCTGACTCCCCCAACCCATCCCATCCCCCTCCCCCCACACACCAGCAACTTCACCGCCACACCGGCGGCGACCAACCCGCCTCCTCCGCCGCCTCACAGAGGGAGACCCGCAGCCGCTCTCCAAGGCATCGGTCGCTTCTGGGGCTCTCCGGGGAAGCAGCACTGAAAAGACACCAGAAAACTACAAAAACAAATGGCGCCCGAACAGCTTCCGGTCCGGCCGAAAAGGCTCCGACGGAAGTCGATCCGTCAGGAAAAGGGTCCGGCCGGAAACTTACACCCAAACAATGCCGAGCATCACTTTCCGACCGGACCCTTTTCCTGACGGAATGACTTCCGACGGAGCCTTTTCGGCCGGACAGGAAGCTGTTCGGCCGCCATGTTCTTTTGTAGTTTTCTGGGGCATTTTCAGAGCTGCTTCCCGAGAGCCCCAGAAGCCCCCTCCTGGCCCGAAGTGCCACAAGAAAATATGGCAGCCGCCACGGACGAGGCGTGGGGACGCTGCCCTCGCCGCTACTGCCCTCCGGATGGCAGAGGGTGAAAAGGAAAGGACCGGGTCAGCTGCTGCCGCCTTCTTTTCCCTCCTCAGCCCCCTTCTTTTCCTCCATCAGCCTCGGGGCCTTTCCTTCTTCCCCTCAGCCTATGGCCCCAAACCCCCCTCCCCACGTCAGCCCCAGGCTCCTTCTCTTCTCCCCTCACCCTCAAACCCCTTCTTTTCCTCTCAGCCTCAGACCCCTTCTTCCCCACCCCCCTCATGTGTATGTACACATGCACAAACATATACAGTACCATACACACGTATACATATATAAACATACATACACATATATACATATACACACACATATATACACTACATACACACATATACACATGCACACACCCACCAAGACCATAAGTAGCATCATTTCAAACCCTTACATACTCAGACTTTCCCCCATCTCCTAAATAGGGCACAGCAACGCGTGCCGGGTTCAGCTAGTTACAGATATAAATTGACGCAAGGATTATTAATATCTATTAAATATGATTTAAGTATTATATATTATTCTATTATATCACATCAGAGAGCCATTTCACCTAACACCAACCAATCCTCCACGTAGCAACTGTTAATCCAGCGATACCACACGTGGCCACTTCACCTAGCAACAGCCTTTGTGGTACAGACAGATAAGCACTAGGGGTGGATAGGTTCATTCAGAAGAGCATGAAAGTTGTAAAAAAAACTTCTGAAATTTGACTTTCGAAGCAGTTTTCAACTATGCAGGAAACGTGGTGGTGGGGAATCTGAATTTGAACCACTTACCTTTTTTTCGGAAATATTCCATAATGTCCGGAGGTCTCCCAAGGTTATTTTAATTTTCATGACCATTAAGCAACTTTGGTAAAGCCTAAAACGTTTTAAAATCTCATGCTTTCCCTCCCCCCAGCGATGCAAGGGAGGGATGACTTGGGCGTGGCCATTGTTGTAGTTTATAAAGGCCAGGCTCCCAATTGCAAAAGGCCCTGCTGTTAAACTACATTTTCCACACTGCCTTGCTGCTCATTAACCAAAATGGCCGAAGAACCCCTATAGCTGTCTGCAGCAGTCTTCATCTAAATCTGTATACCTTTATAAAGCAGAATGTTTGTATGTATGTGTGCGGAGGGCGGGAGGGCGGGAGGGCGGATATGTGGCAGCCACTTTCACAGGCCACAGCGATATGTGGCAGCTATTTGCATAAAGTCCTTTGATTGGCCAGCCTTGGCACTCCAAAATTCTAAGTGCCAGCTATTTGCATAAAGTCCTTTGATTGGCCAGCCTTGGCACTCCAAAATTCTAAGGCACCAGACAGAGGGCATTGATAGCCACTGATTAGCCAGCATCCCAGAATCCAGGCCTCTACATTCAAACAACAGGATTTCTTCCCACTGAGGGGAAAAAATGCAACATCAACATTCCCTCCCCACTTGGCTCTGTGAAAACAAAATGGAATCCTGTTTTCTCCTCCCCCTCAGCTTTTAGAAAATGGCTGCCTGCCATTCCGCCTTTTAAAGTTACCAATTACCAGCAGAACAGGCCAGAACATTACAGGCCCCAAAAGAGAGTTTAGGGCAGGATGGCCCACGAATGATGGGATTTGCATCCCAATTCACTTCCCAGAAAACACTGTAGCCCCTACAAATCACAGACCAGGCCCAAAATTTACAGTAAGGTTTCATTAACTTGATTTTCCTGACTAGGCCTCAGTTAATAGGACATTGTGTATAGCCAGGCCCCAAAAGAGAGTTTAGGGCAGGATGGGCCCACGAATGATGGGATTTGCATCCCACTTCACTTCCCAGAAAACACTGTAGCCCCTACAAATCACAAACCAGGCCCAAAATTTACAGCACGGCTTCATTAACTTGATTTCCCTGACTAGGCCTCAGTTAATGGGACATTGTGTATGGCCTGAATTAACAGTAACCAACCTTGGCACACTGAGCCCCTATGACCCATGATTCATTCTACTGCAGTTTGGAGTAGGGAGGACCATGGATGATGGGACTTGAAGTACCATCACAGGTTATGAGATTTGTAGTACTTTCAAACTCTTCATTCCCCACAGACCAAGGCGGCCCTGAACCACAAGACCAAACTTGGCACACAGTACCCCCATGTCCCACACTCCATCCTACTGCAGTTTAGAGGAGGCTGGACCAGGGATGGGATTTCAAGTACCTCCATTCACTTCCCAAGCCCGCTGCGACCCTCATCCAGTGCATAATCATGACCACACTTGGCACAAAAAGCCCCCATGACCCAATGGACGTCCTGATGCAGTTCGGAGGGTGGACCACGGATGATGGGACTTGAAGTACCTCCACTCATTTCACCAGACCATTGCCAACCTCATCCAAACACTGATCAAGACCAAACTTGGCACACAGAGCCCCCATGACTCATTCTACATTATGGTGCAGTATTGAGGAGGATGGACCACGAATGATGGGACTTGAAGTACCTCCCCTCACTTCCCAAGACTGCTGCGACCCTCATTCAATGACTAATGAAGACCAAACTTGGCACACAAAGCCCTCATGACCCACTCTACATCCTGTGCTGTTGGGAGGGGGATGGACCATGGCCAATGGGACTTGCAGTACCTTCACTAACTTCCTGAGACCACTGCAAGCCACATACACATCTAATAGGAACCAACCTTGGCACACAATGCCTTCCTCAAATAACCCGGGCACCGCCGGGTCTTCAGCTAGTATAAAATATTTAAAGGGTGAGGCCAGTTCTGTGCACGCTGCGCTCCACCAGAAAGGTCCATTGCACAGGCTCGAAGGACACATCCAACCTCCGAATCATCAACACGCTTGTAGAAAGCGTGGGATGAGTCCATCCTGAATCTTTGTTCATGAAGAAAAGCCAAGAGAAATGCACACACAGAGAGAAGGGATGGGGTGTCACTGGATAGACTGATGGACGAGACCCTTGAGGCCATACAGCAGATGAAAAATGGCAAGGCAGCCAGGATCGATGGAATCCCACCTGAAGCTTGGAAACAGGGAGGTCATGTATTTCATGTTAAATTCCAAGAGCTCCTTGTGAGTTGCTGGGAAAAAGGTGAACTGCCATCAGATCTCCGAGATGCAGTTATCATCACCCTGTATAAGAAAAAAGGAACAAAATCCGATTGCTCAAACTATCGAGGTATAACACTGCTCTCCATTGCTGGAAAAATCCTTGCAAGGATACTCCTGAACAGATTAGTTCCTGCTATTGCAGAAGAACTTCTCCCTGAAAGCCAATGCGGCTTCAGAGCTAATAGGAGCACCACAGATATGGTTTTTGCCCTTAGACAACTGCAAGAAAAATGTAGAGAGCAGAACAAAGGACTCTACGTAACATTTGTCGACCTCACCAAAGCCTTCGACACTGTGAGCAGAAAAGGTCTGTGGCAGATCCTGGAACATCTAGGATGTCCCCCCAAATTCCTCAAAATGATTATCCTGTTACATGAGGGCCAGCGCGGTCAAGTCAGATACGGCGATGCTCTCTCGGATCCCTTTCTCATAGCTAATGGAGTGAAACAAGGTTGTGTTCTTGCACCAACCCTATTTACAATCTTCTTCAGCATGATGCTCCAAAGGGCTACGGCAGACCTCGAAGAAGAAGACGGCATATATATACGCTATCGTACTGATGGCAGCTTGTTCAACTTAAGCCGTCTGAGGGCTCCCTCTAAGACTCTAAACCAGGGTGTTCACAAACCAAGTCCCAAATATCACCTACCCAGAAATGTAAAACGTATAACTATTTTCTTATTTATTTATTTATTTATATTTATTATTCATTTTTCTGTACCACTCCTTCCAGCAGGCTTGGGGCAGTTTACATAAAATGAAGTTATAAAACATCAACATTTCAATTTAATAACAGCAATATAAAACAGAGCATAAAATACATCCAACCACCCCATTTCTCCCACACTGCCATATTACCACACATATTATCAGCCAGAAAGTAAGAAGAGAGGCTTTTGAACTCCAAGGCCATTTAATACTCAGCAAGGTAAACAAAGGGGCATGCATAAATACATACAACCACCCCATTTCTCCCACATTTCCATATTCCCCAACATATATTTCTCAAGGAACAAAGCAAGCAGAGAGGCTTTGGGCCTAAAAGGCTATTTTTAAACATTAAAAATAAACAAAGAGACATGTCACAGAACAATCAAGCACCCACCCCAAAGTAAAAAGACCGACCTTTGAGATGCGGTAAGGAAATGACCCCAAAGTGTCCTCCTTCTCCTATTTCCACGCCGCCAACATGCGTGCCACCTCCAAGAGCTCATGAGAAGTCCGAGAGGCAGAATGGGCTCTTCTGCGCATTCGAGCGGGGCCAGCCATGCATTGCGTCATCCAGCCCCGCCCCTTTGGTCTCCTATGAGTGGCTGGAGAAGGACGGAGGGAGGAGGAATCCAAAAGAGGGGGCCCATTCTGCCTCTTGGACTCTGGAGCATTTGGAGGCGGCGCACGAGCAGGGAGCCGGGGAGGAGCAACGACGGAGGACTTCTTTGCAGCGTGCAGGGGCGCGTGAAGAGGACCAACAGCAAAAAATCTGGTCAGGGGCCTGAAGATCACCAGGATGAGGCCCGAAGATCACCTTAGTGATCACGATCACCGTTCTGAGCACCCCTGCTCTAAACTATCTAGTCCGTGAGCTGCTTTTTGCTGACGATGCTGCCCTTGTCGCCCTTTCAGAAGCAGCCCTGCAGTGCCTGACATCCTGCTTTGCAGCAGCTGCAGAGCTGTTTGGGCTGGAAGTCAGCCTGAAGAAAACAGAAGTCCTCTACCAGCCCGCACCACAGGAGGAACACCATCATCCCCACATCAGCATAGGCAAATCTGTGCTTAAATCCGTTCAGCAGTTCACCTACCTGGGAAGCATCATCTCTTCAGACGCCAAGATTGACAAAGAGATAGATCACAGATTAGCAAAGGCATATAGTGCATTTGGAAGGCTTCACAAAAGAGTCCGGAGCAACAAGCACCTGAGGCAAAGCACCAAAATCAATGTGTACAGAGTTATCGTATTGTGTATTCTCCTCTATGGGTCTGAAACATGGGTCACCTATCACCAACACCTACAACTCCTTGAACGCTTTCATCAGCGCTGTCTTTGCACAATCCTAAATATTCACTGGACCGACTATGTGACTAAAGTTGCTGTCCTTGAGCAAGCAGGGATCACCAGCATTGAGGCCATGCTATTGAGAACACAGCTGCGCTGGGCAGGGCGCATCTCTAGAATGGAGGACCACCACCTCCCAAAGATACTACTGTACGGTGAACTCGCCACGGGTCAGCGCAAGAGAGGCGCCCCCCAAAAGAGATATAAGGAATCCCTGAAACAACATCTCAGGCTTGGCCAGATTGATCACCAACAATGGTCGACCCTGGCCTCACATCGGGAGGCATGGAGATGCACTATCCACAATGCTGCGGCCTCTTTCGAGAAGACATGCTGAATGGGTCTCAAAGAGAAATGGCAACACAGAAAGAACCGCAACTTGGAAACAACATCACCCAAGGAGACTTTCCGCTGTGCTTTCTGCAACTGAACTTGCCTTTCTCAGGTTGGCTCTTTTAGTCAAAAGTGTGGGATGAGTCCTTCCTAAGAATCTTCGTTCGCGAAGTAATGCCGAGAGAGATGTTTGTGTGCATATATATACTAAACCTTACTATTTGCTGTTGAATGTACTATTTTGAAAGCAATCTCCTGGGCCCGGCAAGACAGCTGAAACATAGAAATAATAAATTAGCCACTTGAAATAAGTGCTGACCACAAAATGGAGTCAACACAGGGTCGGAGTTTCCTTTAGGCTGACCTGCATGTTGACGTTTACTTCTGTCCCCATTCAGGGCTCTTCGGTGACACTGATTAAAGCACACTGGGAAAGTTTTAATTCATTATTCATCCAATGCAATTCTCTAGATGGTGATGGCTCACATCTGGATAACAGCTGGGCTAAGGCACTAATTCATCCGCTAAGTAGAGGTGAGAAACGGAAGGAGAAAATAGCTCCCGGTTGAGAATACATCATCCTCTCACCTTTCGGATAACACATTGGACTTGGTAAGGAGACAGATGGAGATCCATAATTACAGACCCCGAAAGCAACATCCTTGGGCGCTTTAAGTAGGAGCAGTGCTGATGATAGTTATGTTTGCTTAACGTTACACAAATCCATATATGTTTGTTGCTGTTTTTATGATAGGTTTGATAAGTGGGATTCTTTTTCTCACGATTATTTGCATATGCAAAGTTGGGTAAGGAAGGGAAGAACTGTGCTGTGTCTTGTCAAATGGTTGATTCCACTTCAGCCTGTCACGGGATAGGTTTGTGAAGTAATTTATAGTTTTCCAAAAAAAGGTGTCCAAAAAAAAAGGTTGGGAACCACTGATCTACAGAGATACTCACAGGAACACCTCAGCAAGCAAGAGTCCAAAACCTGGACGCTCAGCAAGTGGCTGATACCAGATGAGTGGATGTGGCTCTTAATGAGACATGTTGCATTATCACAGGATGTTTACACCCTACACCAGTGTTTTTCAACCTTTTTTTGAGCCGCGGCACATATTTTGCATTTACAAAATCCTGGGGCACACCACCAACTAAAATGACTCAAAATGACACTCTAACACAGTGTTTCTCAACCTTTTTTGAGCCGTGGCACACTTTTAACATTTAAAAAATCCGGGGGCACACAACCAACCAAAATGACACAAAAGGACACTGTAACACAGTAAAGAACGGCTGGGGGATGGTGAGCTGCTGGGAGCAGCTGCTGGGAGTGCCGAAGCCAAGAGAGGAGCCAGGCCACACCATGCCCCGCCCCCTCCCCCTGGCTTCAGTTCCACCCACAGCTTTGTCAGCCTTGAGGGGGCAGTGCCAAGCCAGCATTGTGCTGGCTCTGCCACCGCTGGCTTGGCACTGCCCCTCAAGGCTGGTGAAGCTGTGGGAGTGCTGAAGCTGGGGGAGGGGGCGGAGCCAGGCCGCACCATGCCCCGCCCCCTCCCCCCGGCTTCAGTTCTCCCACAGCTTTGCCAGCTTTGAGGGGGCAAGCCAGCATTGTGCTGGCTCTGCCATCACTGGCTTGGCACTGCCCCCTCAAGGCTGGCGAAGCTGTGGGAGTGCTGAAGCCGGGGGGAGGGGACGGAGCCAGGCTGCGTCATGCCCCCCCCCCCCCCTCCCCCTGGCTTCAGCTCTCTCACAGAGGAGGAGCATGAGCGGTGGACGGGCTTCAGTAGGCGGTGTTCCTCCACGCGGCTTCAACAAGCAAGGGGCGAGAGTCATGGCGGGAGCCATGGCAGATTGGAGGCTGGTTGGGGAAATGGCCGAAGGAGGCGGTGCCCTGGTCCCTTTTTCTTCGCCGCCGCCCGTCCCTTCCTCCTCCTCTCCCAAGCAGCAGGAGTTTGGTTGGAAAAGAGGGGAAGGAAGGGGGGCAGAGAGCTTTTCTCGTGGCACACCTGATGATCGCTCACGGCACACTAGTGTGCTACGGCACACTGGTTGAAAAACACTGCTCTAACAGAGTAATCCATATAGTTAATATGTTTTTAAATGTATTTATACACTCAGTGTGAAACCTGTGCCTGTTTCGATGAACACAACATAGATATCCTGGCAGGAATGGCAGAAAGACACAAACTTCTCACACAGAACTCCCATAACCAAGAGAAAATACTATAAGAGTTTGGTGGGCATTGACCTTGGGTTTTGGGGTTGTAGTTCACCTACATCCAGAGAGCACTGTGGACTCAAATAATGATGGATCAGGACCAATACTCAATATGCCCAAATGTGAACACAGATGCAGTTTGGGGAAAATAGACCTTGGCATTTGGGAGTTACAGTTTCTGGGATTTATAGTTAATACACAATCAAAGAGCATTCTGAATTCTTGCAACAATGGAATTGAACCAAACTTGGCATATTGAACTCTCTTTACCAACAGAAAGTACTGAAAGGGTTTGCTTGGGAATTGACCTTGAGTTTGGAAGTTGTAGTTCACCTACACCCAGAGAGCACCGTGGACTCAAACAGTGTTATGTTATGTTGTTGTTTGTTTTCTATCCAGAATCACAATGTTGGAAGGAGGCTCACCACCTTAAGGTCTCTAAAACAGGCATGGGAAAACTTCAGTCCTCTGGGTGCTTTGGACTCCAACTCCCACCATTCCTAACAGCCTGATGCCCTTTCCTGCTTAAATGGCTGAAGGGGAAAAAGGAAAAGAGCCTGAGGTTGCTAGGAATGGTGGGAGTTGGAGTCCAAAATGCCTGGAAGGTCCAAGTTTGCCCATGCCAGCTTTCGACAGAGACCTCTTCCTCCCCCTTCCCCTTCATGCCCTTTCTTCCCTCTCCTGCCCAACACATACTTCTTCTCCACTCGGGCTCCCTTCTTCAGGAGGGGAGGGGGAGGGAGGAAGACGTGACCCGTGCGGGCGCTACTGCACAGACTCGCCCCACGTCTTCCTCCCTCCCCCCTCCCCTCCTGAACACACTCACGCTGCCCCCTCGGATCAAAATGGCAGCAGAAGCGACAGCATGAGCAAAGCGAGCAAGGCTGGGAAGAAGGGAGCCCAAGCGGAGAGAAAAGGTTTTCGGCAGGAGGGGGAAGAAAGGGTATTGGAGGTTCCAATTTCCCACGGCACACCTGATGATCGCTCACAGCACACCGGTTGGGAAACACTGCCCTACACCACTGGAGAAATTATACTGTTTAGCTGGGATTACACCCCTGGACATCTGTTGAGAAGTAGCAGATGATAATGAAAGGACCAAGGCAGTGACATCTCCAGCCGATCCCCTGTTTCAATATCAGCCAGCACGCCAATGACTTAAATTAAGAAATAGTTTTGTAAGTTCTACAGAGCTACTCACGGGAACACCTCAGTAAGTGAGAGTCCAAAAGTGGCAGGCTAAATACCAGAATCTCAAGCCATGGCGGATACCGAATGAGAGACACCCCACTGGGCACACAGAAGACTGGGCGACTTGGAAGGCGCTGAACAGATTGCTCTCTGGCACCACGAGATGCAGAGCCGACCTTAGGAAATGGGTCTACAAATTGGAGTCCATGACATGTGAGTGTGGAGAAGAGCAAACCTCAGACCACCTATTTCAATGCGATCTAAGCCCTGCCAAATGCACAATGGAGGACCTTCTTACAGCAACATCAGAAGCACCAAGTTGCCAGCTTCTGGTCAAAGGACATTTAGCATCATGCCAAGTTTTAAACTTTGTTTGTGGTTTCTTTATACATTACTAGCTTGGGCACCCGGCGGTGCCCGGGTTATTCGAGGAAGGCATTGTGTTGCAAAGTTGGTTCCTATTAGATGTTTATGTGGCTTGCAGTGGTCTCAGGAACTTAGTGAAGGTACTGCAAGTCCCATTGGCCATGGTCCATTCCCCTCCAGGATGTAGAGTGGGTCATGGGGGCTCTGTGTGTCACATTTGGTCTTGATCATTCTTTGGATGAGTGTTGCAGCGGTCTCGGAAGGTGAGTGAAGGTATTTCAAGTCCCATCATCTGTGGTCCATCCTCCTTGAAACAACACCAGGGTGTAGAGTGGGTCAAGGGGGCTCTGTGTGCTAATTTTGGTCTCTATTGGTCATTGGGTGAGGGTCGCGTTGTGAAGTGGGCCATTGGGCCCCTGTTTGCCAAGTTTGGTCTTGATCCGTCACTGCTGTGGGCCGCAGTGTCTGACTGCCTGAGGCCTTTCCTTTTCCCTCTGAGTCACCTTAGGATGTTGGAATGTGGATGGCCAATCGGAGTCCTTTATGCAAATACCATTTCAGTGGCAAACAATCTCCTCTGTCTGGGGCTGTAGAACGTTGGAGTTCTGAGGCTGGCCAACCAGAGTCCTTTCTGCAAATAATCCCATAGTGGCAAGCTATCGAAACGTTGTCACATATTCCTTGGCACCTCCGCACCTCCCAGAAAATGAACATTCCAACTCCAGCAGAAAAAAACTGTCATTTGGCTAACTCAAGCATTCAGTTGCATTCTGTTTTGCTGGCCAATCAGAGTCCTTTATGCAAATAGTTCCTCAGTGGCAACCAATGCTCTCTGTCTGGTGCCTTAGATTGTTGGAGTTCTGAGACTCGCCAATCTGGGTCCTTTATGCAAATAATCTGGTGCCTTAGAGTGTTGGAGTTCTGAGGCTGGCCAATCAGTGTCCTTTATGTAAATAATCCCACAGTGGCAACCAATCGAAACGCTGCCACATATTCCTCCCTCCGCACCACCACACCGCCGCAAACACTGACTTTTATTATATACATGGATAACTGTATTCTCAATTCGCTTCTGACACAATAAATAACATAAATATATACATGTATGCATATTGTTGAAGGTTTACACATATATAGGCACTAGGCATGAGAAAAACTTATGAAAATGAAATGATTCGTAAGAAATTCGTAAGAAATGCTACTTTTGAGTATTTCCGCACCTGGAACGCCAACCAGGAAGTGGACTTTCTTTATAGAACTTCAGGGGCCAGGATTTTCTTAAGTGTCGTTATTAGGTTGTATGGGGCACCCTCCTTCTCTCTCTCACCACCCTCCGCCTCCCTTGCCAATAAGTATTATGGCAAGGCAAGCCCTAAACTCCTCCTTCTTTCGGCTGGAAGCCGGGAAAAATGTAAACAGAGAGATTACTCAGAAGTAAATCTGCAAAGGAGGGCACTTTGGATGAAGGGCCCTCCTTTGTGGATTTACTTGAGTAAACCCTCTGTTTACATTTTTCCAGGCTTCCCTGCCTCTCCTGCCTGCCAGGATCTAAAGCATCAAAGAGTATTGGGGTGAGAAACCAACCTAATGTATAATAGAATGAATGCTACTGTAAGTGCCTAATATTATAAGTAATCCAACTGGTCATACCTACATTCCATGCACATGCAATAATACAGCAGTAATAACAATAACAAGAGGTAAAATTCAAAACCGAGTATTCTGACTGGTCTCTCCTCATGCGGTGCAAATGGGCTCTTCTCGATTAGCCCGGGAAAAGCCAGCATTTTCTGCTTGGGTGCACACACATACATATTCTTTGGGATTTGCTGCAGAATCCCGGGCTCATAGAGAAGATTCTGCAGCAAATCCCCCAAGAATATGTATGTGTGTGCACCCAAGCAGAAAACGCTGGCTTTTCCAGGGCTCACAGAGAAGAGCCCGTTTGCACCGCATGAGGAGGGACCAGTCAGAATACTTCTGGTTTGAATTTTTACCTCTTCTTATACCCATTGTTATTACTGCTGTATTATTGCATGTGCATGGAATGTAGGTATATGACCAGCCTGGGCAAAACTTGGGCCCTCGCTCCCTCGGGATCGGGGTGAGAGAGAGGCAGCGAGGGGAGCCAGGGGGCTCCTCCTCCTTTTCTTTGCTGCTTCCAAGAATAGAATACCCTCTCCCCTCCCTCCCTCCTTCCCCTCCCTCCTTCCTATTTGGAGAGTCCCATCTAGAATTCAGTGTGATTTATTCAAGTTTTGGCCTACAACTCCCAGAAATCCCAGCCAATTTACCAGCTGTTAGGGATTTCTGGGAGTTGTAGGCCAAAACCATCTGAAATGCATGCGCTGGCATACGAACTACTAACGAATTTCGTTAGTAATTAAGTTACATTTTAGAAATTTTGGAAATTTTTTGTAGTCTTTCTTTTACTAATAAAAAATCCCCCAATTTGATTTTAGAATCGCCATTTTTGGGTTCGAAACCATGCCTAATAGGCACACATAATTCTTTAGTCCAGTGGCTCTCAAACTGTGGATCCCCAGATGTTGTGGCCTTCAACTCCCAAAAATCCTGACAGCTGGTAAACTGGATGGAATTTCTGGAAGTTGTTGGCCAAGATACCTGGGGACCCACAGGTTGAGAACCACTGCTTCAGTGGTTTAGTGGTTCTCAACCTTTGTACTTAGGGTTAGTCAACACCGTTGTCATCTTCATCCTCCACCTCTGATTAGCTTTGAGAGCTTATGCTGATCCCTGCAGCAGTAGCAGCCGATGTCATATTAAGATCCAAAGAGTGTAGATTAAAGCTAGATTATGGCTGAGAGCGCTTTGCTGTGAATTAACAGACAAAAATAGGTTATGATTCATTCTGCTTTCTCTCCAGGGCAAAACTGGCATTTTTTGTAATGTTTAGGGATACAATGACCACTAGGTATCACTTAGACTATGAGCGACCACATGAATTTATCCGTAATGATATACTTACTTTTTCAATTAACTGGTAGACATCATAAGGACAATATTTATAAATCACTGGAGGAGTGAAGAGGATGTGTGGTTTCTTTCTATGCCAATTTTCAGATTATTCCTCGCTTCTCGTTGTTTTCAGCAGATGGCAGCACATAGTAATGCTCTCCTCTGACAATATGTTGAGACCTTAAAGGAAAAGGTTGAGCCAAGGCAATGAGGACAGTTGCTGCAAATGTCAAGTCTTGGCCAATTACAGCAGCAGACTCAAGATGACAAAGTTGGTGTTCAAATGACAGGAAAGGTGTAAAGAGGAAATAAAAGAAATAAAACAAGATACCAAGAAGATGGGAAAAGAATATATTTGTTTAATACTTGTTCATTTATTTCCGTGACGTATTTAGATTTTGCTCCATTTGGGGCAGAGATATTACAAAGAAGTATCTTCTGATTGTTTAAGGATATTGTAACTCCGATATATCTTCCTCCTTGATCTTTAAATGCTGTCTCTGCTGGGATCTTTTTCAACCTTTTTTGAGCCGCGGCACATTTTTTACATTTACACCACTAACCAAAATGACACAAAATGGCACTCTAACACAGTAATACATATAGTTAATAGGTTTTTAAAATGTATTTATACACTCTGTGTGAAACCTGGGCCTGTTTCGATGAACACAACATAGATATCCTGGCAGGAATGGCAGAAAGACACAAACTTCCCACACAGAACTCCCATAACCAAGAGAAAATACTATAAGAGTTTGGTGGGCATTGACCTTGGGTTTTGGAGTTGTAGTTCACCTATATCCAGAGAGCACTATGGACTCAAACAATGTTGGATCAGGACCAAACTTGGCATGAATACTCAATATGTCATAATTTTAATCCCGGGACCAATGTTGTACTTTTATGTTGTTTTTATTGTACGGCGACATGATGCTACATGTCTGCCGAATTTTATATGTCATCCGCCCCGAGCCTGCTGGGAGGAGCGGAATACAAGAAGGAATAAATAAATAAATAAATAATATGCCCAAATGTGAATACAGATGGAGTTTGGGGAAAATAGACCTTGACATTTGGGAGTTACAGTTTCTGGGATTTATAGTTAACACACAATCAAAGAGCATCCTGAACTCTTGCAACAATGGAATTGAACCAAACTTGGCATATCGAACTCTCATTACCAACAGGGAATTGACCTTGAGTTTGGAAGCTGTAGTTCACTTACACCCAGAGAGCACTGTGGACTCAAACAATGTTATGTTATGTTGTTGTTTGTTTTCTATCCAGAATCACAATGTTGGAAGGAGGCTCACCACTTTAAGGTCCCTAAAACAGGCATGGGAAAACTTCGACCTCTGGGTGCTTTGGACTCCAACTCCCACCATTCCTAACAGCCTGAGGCCCTTTCCTGCTTAAGGGGATGAAAGGGGAAAAGGAAAAGGGCCTGAGGCTGCTAGGAATGGTGGGAGTTGGAGTCCAAAACACCTAGAAGGTCCAAGTTTGCCCATGCCAGCTTTCGACAGAGACCTCTTCCTCCCCCTCCCCCTTCGCGCCCTTTCTTCCCCCCTCCTGCCAAACACTTACTTTTTCTTCTACACTGCCGCTTCTGCCGCCATTTTGATCCGAGGGGGCAGCGTGAGCGTGTTCAGGAGGGGAGGGGGGAGGGAGGAAGACGTGACCCATGTGGGCGCTACTGCACAGACTCTCCCCAGAGCATAGCGAGGCAAAGCGAGCAGAGCGAGGCTGGGAAGAAGGGAGCCTGAGTGGAGAAGAAAAAGTGTTCGGCAGGAGGGGGAAGAAAGGGGATTGGAGGTTCCAATTTCTCACAGCACACCTGATGATCGCTCACGGAACACTAATGTGCCATGGCACACTGGTTAGGGAAACACTGGTCTATATAAACTACCACTCCTCTTTTCTTTTCATTGGCTGAAGCATAAATCTCTTTTTCTATATCCTTTTGGGTTAGATGGGAGACATAGTTCTGTTTAATATGTGTTTCCTGAAATTTTTTAATTGGGTTAAATATTTTTCTTCATTTGCTTGGGACGTTTAAACCATTCACGTTGTTAATAAAGCACTTGATCTCCATTTTTTATTTCTTCTTGTTGTTTTCCTCCTGATTCTTCTTCTCCATCTTTGTGTGGTTCCAGTGTCGACGTAGCCAGTCCAAAATGCATCTAATAGTCTTCTTGAGATTTTTTCCCTTGGTCTCTTGCTTCCTGCTTTTGTCTGAAATTTGTCTTCTTTGGATTGTTTTTTCCCTCAGTTTCCAGCATTTTATCCTTTTTTGGGTCTTTTACTAATTTTTTTTTGTAAAATTCTATGGCTTTATCTTCGGAGGTTATCCAGTGTCTAACTTCATTGTACGTTAGGATGAGGCCTTCCATTCTCTCCCATCAGAATCTGATATTTCTCTTCTTGAGTACTTCTGTAAGAAATGTGTATTTCCTTCTTTTGTTTAGTGTCACTTGCGGGAATTCTTTTAATATAGTCACTTATGTTTGTTTGTAGTAAATTGGGTTAGTCGCATTATTTTTTAAAATTCCATCTCTTATCCTTCTTCTTCCAAATTGGGCAATTACATCTCTTGAAACCTCATTTCTTCTTGCATAATTAATATTAATCCTATAGACCAGTGTTTCTCAACCTGGGGGTCGGGACCCCTGGAGGGGTCACGAGGGGGTGTCAGAGGGTCGCCAAAGACCATCAGAAACACAGCATTTTCTGTTGATCATTGTGTGTGTGGGAAGTTCAGCCCAATTCTATCTTTGGTGGAGTTCAGAAGGCTATTTGATTGTAGGTGAACTATAAATCCCAGCAACTACAACTTCTAAATGTCATCTATTTCCCCAAACTCCACCAGTGTTCACATTTGGGCATATTGATATTCATGCCAAGTTTGGTCCAAATCCATCATTGTTTTGAGTTGACGGTGCTCTCGGGATGTAGGTGAACTACAACTCCAAAACTTAAGGTCAATGCCCACCAAACCCTTCCAGTATTTTCTGTTGGTCATGGGAATTCTATGTCCCAAGTTGGGTTCAATTCCACCATTGGTGGAGTTCAGAATGCTCTTTCATTGTAGGTGAACTAGAAATCCCAGCAACTACAACTCCCAAATGACAACATCAATCTCTCCCTCTGATCCCACCAGTTTTCAAATTTGGGCGTATTGTGCCAAATTTGGTCAAGTGAATGAAAATACATCCTGCATATCAGAAATTTACATTATGCTTCATAACAATAGCAAAATCACAGTTGCGAAGTAGCAATTAAATAATATGATTGGGGGTCACTACAACATGAGGAACTGTATTAAGGGGTCACAGCATTAGGAAGGTTGAGAACCACTGCTATAGACTATCAATATTTTCTTCCATTTGTTCTTGGGGGACCTTGAGTAATCCTGCTGTCAATTTTACAATGATTTGGCGGATATTTTCTTTGGGATCTTCTAGTAGATTTCTAAATCTTAATTGAAATTGAAGTTCACGTTGTTCGATCAGTTCTTGTCTTTTTTCAAGTCTCGAACTAGCTTCTTCTAATTTTCCAACTTTGTTTTTTGTATCTTCATGTACGCTGATGACACCCAGCTCATTCTGAGGATGGGGGGCAGGCCCGAAACCGTACCCGATAATTTCCAACTTTGCCTCGAAGCCGTTACTGGATGGCTGCGAGCCAGTAGGTTGAAGGTGAATCCAGAGAAGATGGAGATCCTCTGGTTGGGTCGTCCGGGCAGTAGGGATGTCCAGCTTCCAACCCTGGATAGCGTGGTGCTATGCCCATCGTCTTTAGTAAGGAGCCTTGGAGTTCTCCTGGACCCTCTACTGTCAATGGAGGCCCAAATCTCCGCTGTCAGCAGAGTGCCGTTTTTCCACCTTCGTCAGGCTAGGAGGCTGGCCCCTTACTTGTCTCGGCACGACTTGGCCATGGTGATCCAAGCTATGGTCATCTCAAGGTTAGACTACTGCAACACTCTCTACATTGGCCTGCCTCTGTCGGTGACCCGGAAACTCAAGCTGGTGCAGAATGCCACAGCTCGGTTGCTCGCAGGAGTTCCTACGAGCTTCCACATTACACCAATTCTGCGGGAACTGCACTGGCTTCCTATTGAGTACCGGATCACCTTCAAAGTGCTAGTCTTGACTTTCAAGCCTTGCATGGTCTGGGGCCAGTGTACCTGAGGGACCACCTAATCCCATACTGTCCCATGAGAACACTTAGATCTGAAGAGTGCAATCTTCTAACCATGCCCAATGTCAAACAATTGTAGTAAACAAGCCAAGTTATCTTACTTAACAGTGAAAACAACAAGGTGCAACAGTGGTCGCCCCAGTTCTCACAAGGTTTGGGCCTTGTGTAACCTGCTGGCCTTTCGGAAGGCCTGCAAGTCAGTCTTATTCCGGCAGGCCTTTGAGTTGTAATGTGCTGTCTCTTAGGAATCATGTTATCTCTTAGAAATTGTTTTATTCTTGTGGTTTTATTGCTGTCGTAGATCTATTGTGTTATTGTGGTGCTTGATGTAAGCCGCCCCGAGGCAGGGCACATCTCTAGGATGGAGGACCACCGCCTCCCAAAGATACTACTCTACGGTGAACTCACCACGGGTCAGCGCAAGAGAGGCGCCCCCCAAAAGAGATATAAGGACTCCCTGAAACAACATCTCAGGCTCGGCCAGATTGATCACCAACAATGGTCCACCCTGGCCTCGCATCAGAAGGCATGGAGATGCACTATCCACAATGCTTTGGTCTTTTTCGAGAAGACACACCAAATGGGTCTTGAAGAGAAACGACAATGCAGAAAAAACCACAACTTGAAAACAACATCACCCAAGGAGACTTTCTGCTGTGCTTTCTGCAACCGAACTTGCCTATCTCAGATTGGCCTTTTTAGTCATCAACGCGCTTGTAAAAAGCGTGGGATGAGTCCTTCCTAAGAATCTTCGTTCGCGAAGTAATGCCAGAGAGAGATTCTGTAATCTGCTCTGAGCAAAATATAAATAAAATTATAAATAAAGTATATTAATCTCTTGAAAATGTTCTCACTTCAGGTGCCCTGAATCAAAGAGGGGTTGAAATGGGTATGTATAAAACCCCTCTTGCACTCATTTTTTAAATACAGGAGCATGCTAATATTATTACATAAACACAGGCAGAGAGAGTTAGTGAACATGCCATGTTATAATGTGCTCAGGATGCTAGATGTGTCAGAAGGAATCACAGAAGCTCCCACCACATTATCATCAATGGAAATTGTGTACTGCTGGAGGATATTTTTGGCGGATAGGCAGCCAAGTGGCCCGATAGATTCGCGCAGTGCAAGCCGCATCATTGTGCCATTCTCCCAATGCCGTTGCTGTAGCATTAAATCAATAGGCCTGCCAATCAAAGTATCACCTTAGGGAATGCACTGGAGAGATAAGATGCTCAAAAATGAAACTTCTGCATCCACATCAGGCAGACACCTTTGCTGTATTGCTGTGTATTTATTTCTACTGGGAGTTGAGAAATCATCAATTCAAAAAAATCAGAAAAAATTGGACACACTGGTGAACCAAAGTTCAAAAGCTGTGCAGTAGGACATCTCCTTGAACTGGAAAATGCTGTGAAATGCTGGTTCTGATATGCCAATGTTTTTTTAATTGTATTTCTCCATTCCATAAAACAGGGCTGTCCAACTTCTACCGGCCCAGGGGCCTGAATTCTGGTCACTGATGACCTGGGGGGCTGTAGGGTCTGCCCCCGGCTCCGCCCCCACCCCATCCCCGCATGCATACAGTCAAATATAATCTTTTACTGAGATAAAATGCAGGCTGGGCATTCAAAATGGGCATCCATACAGTCAAATATAATCTTTTACTAACATTAAATGCAGGGATAAGATATTAAATTATTTTAATTTAATATTAAATATATTTAATTCCATCCTCCCCTTTCCCCTTATTTTAATTTAATTCCATCCTCCCCTTATTTTAATTTAATTTTAATATTAAATTTTAATTATTTTAATTTAATCCATCCTCCTCTCCCCCTCCTTATTTTAATTTAATATTAAATATATTTAATTCCATCCTCCCCTCCCCCTTATTTTAATTTAATATTAAATATATTTAATTCCATCCTCCCCCTCCCCTTATTTTAATTTAATATTAAATATATTTAATTCCATCCTCCCCTCCCATCCTTATTTTAATTTAATATTAAATATATTTAATTCCATCCTCCCCTCCCCCTTATTTTAATTTAATATTAAATATATTTAATTCCATCCTCCCCTCCCCCCTTAATGTATCCCCTCTCCCCTTATTTCATCTTTAAATATATTTAATTTTATATTTAATACATGAGGGGAGATGGGGGGAGGGAATGAGGAGCCCCCTGAGGAGCCCCCTGCTTCGGCCTACCTTTTCCAACGCGCAGGATCCAGGAGTACCCGGACGATGAGAGAGGCGACGACCGACTGAGTCGAAGAAGGTCCTAATCGCGTCTGTGGGCCTCAGCGATCCAGTAGTAGAGTAGCCGAAGAGTATCGCGAGAATATGCAATCCACATGGGATTTCGCTGTCAACGCCGGTGTGATCTTGCGTTGACAGCGAAATCCCGTGTGGATTGCGTATTCTCGCCATACTTGCTCCGAACCCGGAAGTAGGGTTTTTTTAAAAAAAAATTATTTATTTTATTTTTCAATTTTTACTTTTCATTAAAAAGTTTAGGGGGCCGCAGGGAAGGGGCTGGGGGCCGTATACGCCCCCCCGGGCCGCGTGTTGGACAGCCCTGCCATAAAAGATTCAGTGTGGAATGTATGCTTCCTCAGAGACATATCCAACTTCTGATGTGATGCTACAGGATGCCTTTGTGTATCCACAGCTAGGATGCAGTTGCACTCACAATCCAATAGGCAACTGCTTGACCGCTATGTGAACCAGTCCAGTCTAGTTCTTCTTATGTTCCAAATATTGATTTCCCCAAAAATAAAACCAAACTGGAAAATAAGCTCTAGCAAGATTTTTTGAGGCTGTTCATAATAAGCCCCCCCCCCCCTTATCTCGGCATTACTTCGCGAACGAAGATTCTTAGGAAGGACTCATCCCACGCTTTTTGTAGACGTGAGGATGATGGTGTTCTTCCTGTGGTGCGGGCTGGTAGAGGACTTCCGTTTTCTTCAGGCTGACTTGCAGCCCAAACAGCTCTGCATCTGCTGCAAAGCAGGATGTTAGGCGCTGCAGGGCTGCTTCTGAATGGGCGACAAGGGCAGCATCGTCACGGAAAAGATAGTTTAGAGTCTTAGTGCGAGCCCTCAGACGGCTTAAGTTGAACAAGCTGCCATCAGTACGATAGCGTATATATATGCCGTCTTCTTCTTCGATGTCTTCCGTAGCCCTTTGGAGCATCATGCTGAAGAAGATTGTAAATAGGGTTGGTGCAAGAACACAACCTTGTTTCACTCCATTAGTTATGAGAAAGGGCTCTGAGAGAGCATCGCCGTATCTGATTTGACCGCACTGGCCTCATGTAACAGGATAATCATTTTGAGGAATTTGGGGGGGACATTCTAAACGTTCCAGGATCTGCGACAGACCTTTTCTGCTCACAGTGTCGAAGGCTTTGGTGAGGTCGACAAATGTTACATAGAGTCCTTTGTTCTGCTCTCTACATTTCTCTTGCAGTCGTCTAAGGGCAAAAACCATATCTGTGGTGCTCCTATTAGCTCTGAAATCTATGTATATAGTAGAAGTCAGTGTTTGCGGCAGTGAGGAGGGCGGGAGGTGCGGAGGAATATGTGCCATCATTTCGATTGGTTGCCACTGTGGGATTATTTGCATAAAGGACTCTGATTGGCCAGCCTCAGAACTCCAACATTCTAAGGCACCAGACAGAAAGGATTGGTTGCCACTGAGGGCATATTTGCATAAAGGACTCTGATTGGCCATCTAACATTCTAAGGTGACACAGAGAGAAAAGGAAAGGCCTCAGGCAGTCAGTCACTGCGGCCCACAGCAATGACGGATCAGGACCAAACTTGGCACACACTTCACAACCTGGTGTAGTTTAGGGCAGGATGAGCCACGAATGATGGGATTTGCAGTACCTTCACCTGATTTACTTCTCAAACAACACTGTAGCCCCTATAAATTATTATTATTTATTTATTTATTACTTTGGACTTATATGCCGCTAACTCCATAAGGCTCGCAGCGGCTTACAAAGCCAAGAGGCAACAAATGACATAATAATAAAAGACAGACAAGACAATATACAACACAAAGGGATGGGGAAGGGGAACAGAGTCAGGTTCGGGCATATAGGGATGGTCCGTCAGACCATCAAAGGGTGGGAGGGTGGGGGCTTGAGAAGAAATCACAGACCAGGCCCGAAATTAACAGCAAGGCTTCCTTAACTTGATTTTCCTGACTAGGTCTCAGGTCATGGGATATTGTTTAGGGCCTGAATTGACGGTAAGGCTTCCTCAACTTGATTTTCCTGACTAGGCCCCCAACAATGACAAAACAGGACCAAACTTGACACACAGATTCCCCAAGATGCACTCTACATCCTGGTGCAGTTTGAGGGAGGATGGACCATGGATGATGGGACTTGCAGTACTTTAATTCACTTCCTTAGAGCACTGTGGCCCACACCAATGACAAATCAGGACCAAACTTGGCACACAGAGGCCAGATGGCCCACTCTACATCCTGCTGCAGTTTGAAGGAGGATGGACCATGGATGATGGGACTTGCAGTACCTTCCCTCATGTCCTGAAAACAATGCAACCCTCATCCAATGACCGATACAGACCAAAATTGGCACACAGAACCCCCTTGACCCACTCTACACCCTGGTGCTGTTTCAAGGAGGATGGACCACAGATGATGGGACTTGAAGTATCTTCACTCACCTTACGAGACCGCTGCAACCCCCATCCAATGAATGATCAAGACCAAATGTGACACACAGAGCCCCCACAGATGCAGTTTGGAGGAGGATGGACTGTGGATGATGGGACTTGAAGTACCAAAGACCAACCTTGGCACACAATGCCTTTCTCAAATAACCCAGGCACCGCCGGGTCCCCAAGCTTGTTCTTAGTATTTGAGTTGGCAGGGGCAGCAAGCAGGCATGTTGGAACTCAATTCAGAAGTGCTAAACATCCAAAGTAGATCCGAATCAAGAGTGTTTCCGCATCAAACGCACAAGTCTACTACTTACAAAAGGCCCTTTTCAACCGCAAAACCACAATGAACAAAGCTGTTTCTTGGGGAAGGGGGGGGGGGGGGAGAGATTAATTTGGATTCTTCCCTGCCTCTTCCCAGAAAAGGATCCCATCAATCTTAGTCAATTTCACTCACCTTACCGCCTTCCTACTGAACACCTTCTATGCTACCTGCGCTTGGCTCAACACCTGCAGAACGAACCCGAAAACAAAGGGGCATCTGATGGCTTCCCCTGCGTGTACAGCTATTTGCAGCACAAAGCACCATTATAGATGTTTAATACATTTGAAAAACTCTCTTTTGAGTCGTGCCGTGTTTCCTTTGTGTCTGAAGCACTTTGATGTATATTGTACCTGTTTTTAATTGAGTTGTTATGTAAACAGGAGTCCCGATATAGTCGGGCAATTTTCACTTCCTGCCCTGGGAAAGGTATATTGTATTATTAATCACAGCGTGAACTTTATCAGCACAACAAAGAAGGGATGCAGCTGGCAGATGGGAAAAAAATCTTTACGGCTCGTATTTATGACTGCTTACTTGGGCACATGCCCCACTGCGTTCGGTTTTACGTCCCAGCAAAGACGGATTGAATGGCAGACATCTCTCTCGGCATTACTTCGCGAACGAAGATTCTTAGGAAGGACTCATCCTACGCTTTTTACAAGTGTGTTGATGACTAAAAAGGCCAATCTGAGATAGGCAAGTTTGGTTGCAGAAAGCACAGCAGAAAGTCTCCTCGGGTGATGTCGTTTCCAAGTTGCGGTTCTTTCTGCGTTGTCGTTTCTCTTCGAGACCCATTTGGCGTGTCTCCTCGAAAGAGGCCGCAGCATTGTGGATAGTAGGGGTGGATATCTCCAATTTAAATACTTTGAAACTCGTTAATATTTCGTATTTGAAATTATTTTGACCTTATATCAACCCCTGGCGTCCAACCCGGAAGTGAAGTTTCAAAACCGAACCCGGGAGTGCCATTTTTTGTAAAGGTCACATTATTAGTTTTGGGCTGGTGTGCCATCAGTACGCTGATGACACCAAGCTTATCTTGAAGATGGAGGGCAGCCTCGAATCCGTACCCGATAATTTCCATCATTGCCTTGAGGCCGTCACTGGATGGCTGCGAGCCAGTAGGTTGAAGGTGAATCCGGCAAAGACGGAGATCCTGTGGCTGGGTCCTCTGGGCTGTAGGGATATTCAGCTTCCAACCCTGGACGGCGTGACATTATGTCCGTCGCCCTCTGTTAAAAGCTTAGGAGTAACCTTGGACCCCCTGTTGTCGATGGAAGCCCACGTCTCCAGTGTCAGCAGGGTAGCATTTTTCCATCTTCGCCAGGCGAGGAAGCTGGCCCCCTATTTGTCCCGGCGCGACTTAGCCACAGTGATCCAAGCCACGGTCATCTCGAGGCTGGACTACTGTAACGCTCTTTACATTGGCCTTCCTCTGTCAGTAATCCGGAGACTCAAGCTGGTGCAGAACGCTGCAGCGCAACTCCTGGCGGGGGTCCCGATTGGCCACCACATCACGCCAATCCTGCGCGAACTGCACTGGCTCCCAATTGAATGCCGGATTGCCTTCTAAGTGTTAGTCCTGACTTTTAAGGCCTTACATGGTCTGGGGCCAGTGTACCTGTGGAACCGCCTTGTCCCATATCATCCCACCAGATCACTGCGCTCCGAAGAGCTAAATCTCCTGGTCATCCCAAATCTGAGGACCTACCACCTGTCCGCAACCCGCCGCCGGGCTTTCTCTGTTGCAGCCCCTACCATGTGGAACGCACTGCCCGCCGGCATCCGTGCCACCCAGGGCCTCCTCCCCGTTCAGGAGAGCAGTTAAGACATTGCTGTTCCAACAAGCCTTCGGAGTTAGCTAAACTGTAGCTCACACCGCCTAGCCGTCAGCCCACTGCGACTCCATTTGTTGTTTCAACTGTTCTAATTGTAATTCCATCTTAATGGTATTACTGTGAGTTATTATGAGTTATCTGACAATTGTATTTTACGAACTGTTGTAAGTCGCCCCGAGCCGTTAGGGGGGGGGGGGGCGACAGACAAATGTGAAATAATAAATAAATAAATAATAATTAGGTCGTTTTTTCCCCTCCTCAGTTCTCAACTCATGAGAGGAGACTGGAGGGCAGCAGCACCCTCCTTTCTCCTCTCACCAGGTGAGAGCTGAGGTGGGCGTTTTGGAAGCAGCCCGGCCGAGCTTTCCTCCGTTTCCCCAGGCTCTCCCTCACAAGTGGAGGGAGAACCTGGAAAACAGGAGGAAATACCTCCAAATCTCGGAGTTAGTTCTCAGCAGGGAAGGAGGATGCGAGGGGATGCCCTCCGCTCCTCCTTCCCTGCTAAGAACTAAATCGCGTCAAGCCTTCCCTGCCAAGAACTAAACTGCTCCTCCTTCCCTGCTAAGAACTCAAGGCTTGACGCAGTTTAGTTCTTGGCAGGGAAGGAGGGGCGGACCATCCACTACTCCGTACCTCCCCCCACAAGCTCAGAGGCATCCCAGGTTATATTTAATCCGGGATGCTTCTGGGCTGGGGGGGGAGGGAGGGAAGAGGGGAGGTCTTGCCCTCCATTCTTCCCTCCCAGCTGGTGTAAAGAATAATAATGAAAATTCGTTATTAATTACATTTCAATCACAAAATTTATTTAAATTTTTCTGGATTAATTTCTATAACGACCTAGCAACGGAAATTCCTCCCCACATGAGTTTTTATGGATCAACCACCCCTAGTGGATAGTGCGTCTCCATGCCTCCCGATGTGAGGCCAGGGTGGACCATTGTTGGTGATCAATCTGGCCGAGCCTGAGATGTTGTTTCAGGGAGTCCTTATATCTCTTTTTGGGGGCGCCTCTCTTGCGCTGACCCGTGGCGAGTTCACCATAGAGTAGTATCTTTGGGAGGTGGTGGTCCTCCATCCTAGAGACGTGCCCTGCCCAGCGCAGCTGTGTTCTCAATAGCATGGCCTCAACGCTGGTGACCCCTGCTTGCTCAAGGACAGCAATGTTTGTCACATAGTCGGTCCAGTGTATATTTAGGATTGTGCGAAGACAGTGCTGATGAAAGCGTTCGAGGAGTCGTTGGCGATAGGTGACCCATGTTTCAGACCCATAGAGGAGAATAGACAGTACGATAGCTCTGTACACACTGATTTTGGTGCTTTGCCTCAGGTGCTTGTTGCTCCAGACTCTTTTGTGAAACCTTCCAAATGCACTCTATGCCTTTCCTAATCTGTGATCTATCTCTTAATCTTGGCGTCTGAAGAGATGATGCTTCCCAGGGAGGTGAACTGCTGAACGGACTTAAGCACAGATGTGCCTATGCTGACGTGGGGATGATGGTGTTCTTCCTGTGGTGCGGGCTGGTAGAGGACTTCCGTTTTCTTCTGGCTGACTTCCAGCCCAAACAGCTCTGCACCTGCTGCAAAGCAGGATGTTAGGCGCTGCAGAGCTGCTTCTGAATGGGCGACAAGAGCAGCATCGTCAGCAAAAAGCAGCTCACGGACTAGATGGTTTAGAGTCTTAGTGCGAGCCCTCAGACGGCTTAAGTTGAACAAGCTGCCATCAGTACGATAGCGTATATATATGCCGTCTTCTTCTTTGAGGTCTGCCGTAGCCCTTTGGAGCATCATGCTGAAGAAGATTGTAAATAGGGTTGGTGCAAGAACACACCCTTGTTTCACTCCATTAGTTATTAGAAAGGGCTCCGAGAGAGCATTGCAGACATCTATATACATAAGAAAAGTGTATGTGGGTGGAGTGTCTACTTATACAGAAAAGCTCCTGCCTTAGGGTTGCCACATCTCCCGTATTATTATAAGGGACGTCCCGTTTTTCAGCCCCAAATTTCATGTCCCGTTTTTTCTGCTTGTATCCTGTATTGCCTTCCTCCGGCCCGCAGGGGGTGCCGGTGATGGGAGAAGAGAGGTGGCGTGAAGTCCGCCCGTCGTCTTCTTTCTCCTCCACGAGAGAGTGCATGCCCGGCAAGGAACTGAGGGCGAAGTAGCCACTTCTGCCCCAACAAACTAGCTCCTCACCAGAGTAAAGTCCAGATATGTTGATGTGGCTGGTGGCGTTGATGTGGTTGGTGCAGGGGTTGAGGGCTGCAGCCATGACGATGCTGGGCTGAACAGCGGTGGCGACTCGCCCGGGGAAGGACCCTACGTCTGCCCAGATGAGCCAAGGCTGAGCGGAAGCGGCCTCCATTTGATTCCCCGCAGGAGCTGCCTTGCCCATACATGGGCCTTCCTCTGCGCCATATATAGCTCTTCCTCGCACCATAAAAGGCACTTCCTTCCCTCCCTCCCTGCCTCCTTCCTTCAGCAGCTGACTTTCGGGCCTAGGCCGACCCTGTGGTGGGGCGTGAGGCTCTTCGAACAGGGGGGGAGGCTGACCACTCCCTATAACTTGCCCCAGTTATTAATCTGGCTGCTGATCATTGGACAAGTTGAAGTTTCTGGGCTGTCTTCAAGGGTAGCCCCACATAGAGTGTATTGCAGTAATCCAGTCTAGAGATAACTAAGGTGTGGATCACCACGGTCAAGTCAGACTTTGCGAGGTACAGTCGCAGTTGGCGCATGAGTTTTAACTGTGTGAAGGCCCTCCCGGCCACTGCTGACACCTGAGCATCAAGTGTCAGTGCTGAATCCAGGAGGATCCCCAAACTGCGGACCTGTGACTTCAGGGGGAGTGTAACCCCATCCAGCACAGGTTGTCACCCAATACCCCGGTCAGATGAACGACTGATGTGGAGGCCCTCTGTCTTATCAGAATTGATCCTCAGCTTGTTCCTCCTCATCCAGACCGTCACAGCGTCCAGGCACTGGTCCAGTATTCGAGAGGCTTCCTTGGAATCTGGTGGAAAAGAGTAGTGGAGTTCAGGCCCGGATTAACCCCTTTTGGCACCCTAGGCCACACTTTGGAATTACGCCCCCAAACCAACCTCTACCGCACCTCTCACCCAACATTCCTTCTTTCCACTGCGAGGAGGAGGAGGAGGAGGCGGAGGGAAGCCCCACCCCTGGCAGCAGCTCTGGGGGCGGGGCTTCCCTCCAGCTCCTCACACCCTTTTTCCTTGAGTCACGTGAGGGGGCGGGGCTTTCCTCCACCTTCTCCTCGCGCCCTTTTTCCTTGAGTCGCGCGAGGAGGAGGAGGCGGAGGGAAGCCCTGCCCCCGGCAACACCCCTTGTCAAGGAAAGAGGGCGTGAGCACCTCTGCCTCCTCCGCCATGTTCCTGGGTGCCGCGCATGCCCGGAAGCGGCCCCGGGGGCTTCCCTTCCTTCTTCCTCCTCCTCGTGCCTTCCTTCCTTGACAAGGGGGCGGGGGTGATAACGAGGGGGGCGCCATTCCCTCCTCCCCCGCCCCCTCACAGCGCTCTCCCCCTGCCATCCCTTGAGAGAGAGAGAGAGAGAGAGTCTGTATGGAATTGGGAACTAGGAAGGGAAAGCGGTCCGTGAACTGTGCCCCTCTCAGCCTGCACCCCTAGGCCATGGCCTAGGGCAGTCTTTCTCAACCGCTGTGACGCGGCACACTAGTGTGCCGTTTGGGATCAGCTGGTGTGCCGCTAGAAAACCTCTCCCCCCCTTTCTCCCCCTTCCGAGGTTTTCCTGCGGCACACCAGCTGATCCAGGCACTTGTGTGCTCCGTCACAGCGATTGAATAAGATTGACAGGGAAAGCAGAGGAGGCAGGGGAGGCCCAGGAGAGGAGGGGCCGGGCGACGCTCTCCTCCTCCGGAAGTGAGCCCACAGGATAGAGTCTATCCTGTGGGCTCACTTTCGGAGGTGGCGGGAACCTGGGCACCTCGGGGAGCCCCTCTCCCGGTTCGCGGCTCCGCCGAGCCCGGCAAAGCCGCGAACCGGGAGAACGGCCCCCCGCAGGGCCCAGGTCCTGCCTGGGAACCGAGCTTGTCCAGCTTGCGTCCTCCGCCGAGCCCGGCGAAAGATGTGAGCCGGCCAAACCCGGCTCTCAGGCAGACTCTGTTCCCCAGACTCTCACCCTTTTGCGAGGGAGACCTGGGGAAAGAAAGCAAATCTCGAGTGCTCGCTGCTTCCAAACTGTGGTTTGGAAGCAAGGAGCGCCCGAGATCCCTCTCCGTTTGCGAGGGAGACCTGGGTAAAAGGGAGCAAATCTCGGGCGCTTGCTGCTTCTAAACCGTGGTTTGGAAGCAGCGAGCGCCCGAGAGGGATCACTCCTTTCCCAGGCTCTCCTTTCATTTGCGAGGGAGACCTGCGGGAAAGGGAGCAGATCTCGGGCGCTCGCTGCTCTCAAACTCTCTCACTCACTCCCCCTCTCACACACACCCTCTCCCCCTTTCCCTCTCACACACACTCTTTCTCTCTCACGCACTGCTAATACTTACTCTTTCACTCACTCCCCATCTCACACACACAACCCCCCCTCTCTCTCATGAACTGCTAATACTTACACACACACACACCCCCCTTTCTCTTCTCTCACACGCTGCTAATTCTTACTACCCATCTCTCTCTCACACTCTTTCTCTCTCATCTCTCTCTCACTCCCATCTCTCTCACACACACACTCCCCCTTTCTCTCTCACGCGCTGCTAATACTCACATACTCCCCCTTTCTCTTTCTCTCACACGCTGCTAATACTTACTCTCTCACTCCCCATCTCTCTCTCTCTCACACACACACACACACCCTTTCTCTCTCTCTCTCTCTCTCTCTCTCATGCGCTGCTAATACTTTCTCACTCACTCCCCATCTCACGAACACCGCACTCTCACTCTTTCTCAAATTCTTCTCCTTCTTTTCGCCCCTCGATTCCCTTCCGCCTTGTGGTCTTCTCCCCTCCTTCTCTCCCCCATTGCTTCTCTTCGCTGCTCGCTTTTCTTCCGCCTCGTGGTCTTCCCCCTCCCTTCTCTTCCGCTGTTGCTTCTCTTCCCCCCTCTCTTCTCTTCCACCTGGCTCTCTTCCCCCGTTGCACGAGCCAACTTCAGCCCTCCAGGTGTTTTGGACTTCAACTCACACAATACCTAACAGCCGGTAGGCCAGCGTTTCTCTACCTGGGCATCAGGACCCCTAGGGGGGTCGCGGGGGGGGGGGGGTTGCGAGGGATTGCCAAAGACCATTAGAGTGTCATTTTGTGACATTTTGGTTGGTGGTGTGCCCCAGGATTTTTTAAATATAAAAAGTGTGCCGTGGCTCAAAAAAGGTTGAGAAACACTGGCCTAGGGTGGCCTTATGGGTAATCCGGGCCTGGTGGAGTTGGGTGTCATCTGCGTAGAGATGGCACCGTATTCCAAAGTCGTACTTCTGAGATGTCTCGTGAAAGGGACTGGTTCTGTGCCGGCTCGCCACCTCCGTGCGGTAAAGTCCTCAGAATCTTTGGAAGTTATTACCCCATAACTCAAGAAAAGTGAAGGGTAGGAGAGGGGAAAAAAATCTCAGTTTGTCTCAAGGCACATACTTGTGAGTGTGTCTCAAGACACATCTTTATTATTCTTCACCATGCCAAAGATTTTCTGGGGATGACATTATGGTTTCCTCCTCGATCTCCCCGGCTCCTTTTGTGTGCCCGTTCCCAATTTCGTTCCGTGTGTGTTCTCGCTGTGAATGAGGCAGGGGTATTGCCATAGTTGCTTGGTAACGGGCGGTTGCGATTCAAAACTGCCTCCCTATTCAGTGAAACTTTCCAAGCTAATGGCTATGAAAGGAACGGTTGTTCTTTCAGGATTATTTTGTATGTATCTTTTTCATCCTTCCGTCGGAGGAAAGGATGCATTTGCAGCTGGGCTCGAAACAGCATTCCTTGCCACTGGTCTTCGAATCAGAAAACCCTTTCAGACAAACTTGCTTTCTTTTGGTGTCCAAACTTGCCCTTCGAAAACAAAACAAGTATTTCAGTGTTTCCAGATATTCTTTCTCAGAAGTATTACATTTGCCCTATCTATCTATCTATCATCCATGGTCTGCCCTCTTCCAAACTGAAGTACGATGTAGAGTGGGTCATGGGAGCTCTGTGTGGTAAGTTTGATCTTTATCAGTATTTGTTGGGGGCCACAGAGGCTTGTGTGAAAGTACTACGAATCTCATAATCCATTGTCTGTCCTCCCCCAAACCTCACCAGGACAGAAAGGGGGTCATAGCGGTTATGTGTGCCAAGTTTAGTCTGGATATATAGACATTATACTATATTGAAATTATAATATAATATAACATTATTATATTATATTATTTATTATATTATTATATTATTATTATAAATTATAAAATAATAAAAACCACTAAAATAAAATAAAATTACATTCAAGAAGACAATGTACAAACCAAGATGAAGGCTGACATCTTCAAGAGAGAAAGGATCCCAAGATGGAATGGCCCAATGGCCCCAGGCCAGAGGATGGCAAAGCGGACCCAGCCGCCGCCGCAGCAGAGCTGAACAGAGGAGCAGGCAATCGGAGGCTAAAGGCCTCCGCCCGCTCTCACCCCCAGCCGTTCCCCAGCTGATCGCCCTGCTATGAAGGCCTGCCATCCCTGGAGGCCATCCGGGCCTGCAGGGGAAGCAGTCGGCGATCTGAGACGATCAAGTCTTCCGGGTCGCCAGGGCGATCAGCCCCCGCAGGTCACCAAGTGCTCCCGCTGCAGGCCCGGATCGCCTCCAGGGATGGCAGGCACTCCAAAGCCGACACAGGCCCCACAGAGCCCGCAATGGGATGGCGGCAGCGGTACCCCTTCCGCTTGGCCCCGCCCCCGATGCCCTTCTCCCCAGGCCGGACAGAATTGGATGAGGGTTGGAGTGGTCTAGGGAAGTGAGTGGAGGTACTTCAAGTCCCATCATCCGTGGTCCGTCCCACTCAAACTGCAGCAGGATGTAGAGTGGGTCATGGGTACTCTGTGTGCCAAGTTTGGGCCTGGTCTGTGATTTGTAGGGGCTTCAATGTTCTGTGGGAAATGAATCGGGTGAAGGTACTGCAAATCCCATCATTTGTAGCCCATCCTGCCCTACACCGCACCAGGTTGTAAAGTGGGTCAGTGGGCATCTGTGTGCCAAGTGTGGTCCTGATCCTTCTATGGTGTGGGCCACTGTGCTCTAAGCAAGTGAGTTAAAGTACTGCAGTCCCGTCATCCATGGTCCATCCTCCCTCAAACTGCACCAGGATGTAGAGTGGGTCTTGAGGGTTCTGTGTGCCAAGTTTGGTCTTGTTCTCTCATTGTTTGGGGTTGCAAAGGGGTTGCAAAGTGTTTTGGCCTTAAACTCCCACCATGCCTGACTGCCCCAGGCCTTTTCCTTACCCCCTCTGCCACTTGAGAGTGTCGGAATGTTCGTGTTGTCGACTGCCTCAGGCCTTTGCCTTATCCTCCTCTGCCAGTTTAGAGGGTTGGAATGTTCGCGTTGGCTTGCCAATTAGAGGCGTTATGCAAATACTCCCTCACTGGCAACCAATCATGTTGTCAGAATGTAGAGGCCGGGAGCCAATCAGAATGCTACCACATACATACAAACATGCATACAAACATTCAAACAAACAAACATTCCGCTTTATTATATATATAGATATAGATAGATATAGATATACTAATTTATGCAATGCTTTTGATACAAAATCAGAAAAGGGATTATTATTATGATTCCAGGAAGACTTCCGGGGACCTCTTGGGATGGCTGGATTGATTTGAGAAGGTGACAACGATTGCTGAATGACCCCGGACACCCCCAAATATTCCAGAAAGGCCAGAAGGCCACCATTCCCGCTTCTGTGCATACTATGATTGCATATCTATCAAATTTATTGCAATCATAGATCAGCCATAGAAGAACAAAGGGAGAATTTAGTGGGAAATGGAAACTTAAAATGATAAAAAGCATCCCCAAGCTGGAGCAATTTTGATATATATACATAGGGTGGCAGTTCAACGGCCAGCTTCTAAATCAGTTCTAGGTTTAGTGACACACATGATGGGATTTGACCAAGTTACTCATCCTGGAATATGGTAGCGTACAGAACCTGTCAGCACAGTTTCTTTAGAGCAGTGTTTTTCAACCTTTTTTTGAGCCGCGGCACACTTTTTACATTTACGAAATCCTGGGGCACACCACCAACCAAAATGACACAAAATGACACTCTAACACAGTAATACATAGAGTTAATATGTTTTTAAATGTATGTATACACTCAGTGTGAAACCTGGACCTGTTTCAATAAACACAACATAGATCTCCTGGCAGGAATGACAGAAAGACACAAACTTCCCACACAGAACTCCCATAACCAAGAGAAAATACTATAAGAGTTTGGTGGGCATTGACCTTGGGTTTTGGAGTTGTAGTTCACCTGTATCCAGAGAGCTCTAAGGATGTGTTTTTCAACCTTTTTTTGAGCCGTGGGACATTCTTTACATTTCCAAAATCCTGGGGCACACCACCAACCAAAATGACACAAAATGACACTCTATATTACTATATTGTACTATACCATTATACTGTAATATTATTACTACTATTACAAGTAATATAAAATATATAATTTCAATATTGTATTATTTTTAAAAGTGTTATCTTGTATTACATTATAATAATATAAATATTATAGGTACATACAATATATTATCAGTAAAGCACACAGGAGTTAATCCTGACTGTTATCATTACTCTCATAGTCAATAACGATATACGCCATGACTATGATAAATACTGATAATATAACAATATGATAGCATATAATAAGGGAAAATAATAATATTATGTTAATAAATAGTTAATAATAATAATAATATAGCCTAATGAGGCTCCTTCCACATCATGTCACAGTCTCTGAGACCCAGTAGGCCGCTCGCATACCGGCCCAGAGGCGGGCCCCATTGTTCCTCGCATCGTGGCAGCAGTGGGTGAAGAGGCAGTAGAGCCGCGGGTAGGAGAGGAAGCCCATGAAAGTGGAGGCGCGGTGCCGGCCAGGGCTAGGCTCAGGCTCAAGGGCTCCACCACCCTGGCCGGCCGGACCAGCGCCAGGCCCAACACCGCCAGACACACCCACCGCCGCATCGCCTCAGACAAGGCACTTCCGCTCCACTGGCATCCCCTCAGGGAAGGCACTTCCGGTCCTGCCACCTCCATCGCTGCCATCTTGGTGCTGGGTGGGAGTTCAAGGCCACCGCGATGGGATTGGCCCACGGGGAGTAAAGGGGCATGGCTTGTTCAAGACTCAAGAGGTTCCAATTTCCCACGGCACACCTGATGATGGCTCATGGCACACTAGTGTGCCGCGGTACACCGGTTGGGAAACACTGCTTTAGAGCAGTGTCTCTCAACCTTCCTAATGCTGTGACCCCTTTATGTTGTGGTGACCCCCAACCATAACATTATTGGTCATTGCCACTTCATAACTGTCATTTTGCTACTGTTGTGAATTGTCATGAAAAGATCTGATATGCAGGATGTCTTTTCATTCACTGGAACAAATTTGGTACAAATACCGATACTCCCAAATTTGAATACTGGTGGGGTTGGGGATTGATTTTGCCATTCGGGAGTTATAGTTGCTAGGATTTATAGTTCATCTACAATCAAAGAGCATTCTGAACTCCACCAATGATGGAATTGAACCAATCTTGGCACACATAACTCCCACGACCAAGAGATAATACTGGAAGGGTTTAGTGGGCATTGACCTTGAGTTTTGGAATTGTAGTTCACCTACCTCCAGAGAGCACTGTAGACTCGAACAACGATGGATCTGGACCAAACTTGGCACAAATACTCAAGATGCCCAAATGTGAACACTGGTGGAGTTTGGGGATAATAGATCTTGATATTTGGGAGTTGTAGTTATTGAGATTTATAGTTCACCTACAATCAAAGAACATTCAGAACTCCACCAATGATGGAATTGAACCAAACTTGGTACACAGTAGATAAATTAGGTACCGCATAAGCGGGGGAGGAATCCTAAAGGACTTTTTAACTTCAATAAATATTGAAGACGACTACTGGAAGAAGAATTCGGGCTGGCTGGCTGGCAGGCTCTTCATCAAAAAGGAGGAGGTGGCAAGGAGGATGGAACAACAGTGCCCCCTGTGACGGAATGGAGGAGCAGCACCCAGTGACGAATATAACAACAACAAATATAACAACAGTGCCCGTTAGAGACCAGGGGAGCAAGGCTCAGTCCAGGGGATCTTCCTGTTATATGTTATTATATGTCTTGTACGTCTAAAACGGCAGGGATTGTCTGTATGTGTTCTGTAATCCACACTGAGTCCCTTTCGGGGTGAGAAGTGCAGAATATAAATAACGTGTATTATTATTATTATTATTATTATTACGGCCAGGGGCCAGCGTACCTACGGGAACGCCTTTCTCCCTGCGAACCCTGGAGATCACCACGCTTTGACCATCAGAACTTATTACAGATCCCTGGCCCTCAGGAAGCCCATCTGACATCAACCCGGCGTAGAGCTTTTTCGGTGATCGCTCCATCACTCTGGAATGCCCTGCCTCCCTACATCAGAGTTACCCGTGATTTAAAAGGTTTTCGCACGGCTTGTAAACATGGCTATTTGAGAGGGCATTTGGCCGAGGAACTGTTCAGATTGTTTAAATTATTTAGATGTTTTAGATATTTAGCTAAATCGCCCAGAGTCACCTGGGATGGGCAATTAATAAATCTCAAAATAAATAAATAAATATATGAGTTGTTTTTGGCAACCCCTCTGAACCCCCCCCCCTTTAGACCCCTCTAAGGGTCCTAACCCCCAGGTTGAAAAATTTTGCTTTAGAGCAGGGGTGGGCAACCTACGGCCCGTGGGCCGGATGCGGCCCGGCAGCCGATTCTGTCCGGCCTGGGGAGAAGGGCATCGGGGGCGGGGCCAAGAGGAAGGGGTGCCGCTGCCGCCATCCCATTGCAGGCTCTGTGGGGCCTGTGTCGGCAGACAGGCCGGAGGAGCGGCGGCTTTGGAGTGCCTGCCATCCCTGGAGGCGATCCGGGCCTGCAGCGGGAGCACTTGGTGACCTGTGGGGGCTGATCGCCCTGGCGACCCGGAAGACATGATCGTCTCAGATCGCTGACTGCTTCCCCTGCAGGCCCAGATGGCCTCCAGGGATGGCAGGCCTCCATAGCAGGGCGATCAGCTGGGGAACGGCTGGGGGTGAGAGCGGGCGGAGGCCTGTAGCCTCCGATTGCCTGCTCCTCTGTTCAGCTCTGCTGCGGCGGCGGCTGGGTCCGCTTTGCCATCCTCTGGCCTGGGGCCATTGGGCCATTCCATCTTGGGATCCTTTCTCTCTTGAGGATGTCAGCCTTCATCTTGGTTTGTACATTGTTTTCTTGAATGTAATTTTATTTTATTTTAGTGGTTTTTATTATTATTTTATAATAATAATATAATAAATAATATAATATAATAATGTTATATTATATTATAATTTCAATATAGTATAATGTCTATATATATACTATAATATAATAATTATGATAATAATACTAATAATATATGAATATTTCTTGATATATTAATATGTTGATATTAATGATGTATCAAGCATGAATCTGAACACCAAATTTCCATAGAAACATAACATATATTTTTTACACTGCTCAAGCAACACAAACAATACAATGTGTGAGCACCCAAATAGGTTCCTACCCCTTGTCGCAATCAAAATAAAGTCAGTCTCAATAGATGCAATAAACAAGTGGGTAGAGTTGGTTGCTGGGATGAAGCCGCTTCAATTGATATAGTATCCAAATGTAACCAAATTATATCCAAACCCTGATGGGTATTTGTAATCCTTAATGGGAAACGAAGAGTAGAGGAGGAGACTCCAGGCGGGTATTCCCGACGCCTGCCTTGATGCTGTGTAGCTTCCCTGTGGGACCGGTCAGGCGGCTGGTTTAAATGCGCGTTTTCTCCGGCCGACGAGGACCCTGATGGCAAGGAGTCCACCCTCGTTTCGACCCTCCTGGGTCTTTTTCAAGGCCAATGTAAACAAAGCCCCTCCTTTGGTAAATCAATTCCCAGGCGGCATATCTATTGTAAATAATAAGAGACGCTAATCATACAATATTACACACAGTGTGAGCGTTCAAATGAAGTAACCAAGTATTTCACAACATAATAGAAATGGAGAGCACAAGGTACTTAGAATAAGATGTTACCTTCAAAGTGCATTCTCATCTATCATCAACCTCCATAGGTGTGGCAAATGCACATAGAATGGGATGCAAGAGTGTTTTGCAGGGGGGGGAGAAGCCTGCAGGAGGGTTACAGTAATAGATTGCTGATGGAGATATTTTCATTTAAAGTAATAGATTGCTAATAGAGATTTTTTCATTAAGGCCCCAGGGTTGCTCAGTTCTTAAAAGGACAGTCCATTTACTTTCTGCTCTTAACAAGGCTTTGTGGATATCACCCTGGGGTGCAATCTTAATGTTCTCTAACCCAAAAAATTGTAGGTCATCTGGGCTATGTTGGTATGTCTTAAAGTGTACATATAAAGGAGAGTCCTCCGAGTGTTGGCGGATTCTCGAGCGATGCTCAGAGACCCTGGTGCGGAGGCTCCTCCCAGTTTGGCCCACATAAAGAAGGCCGCAGTTGCAGATCAGGCCATACACGAGAGACTCATTCTGACATGTGCAAAACATAGATAGAGTGAAGTTACGTTGTCTTCCTGGACTGTATATTTCTTTCCCCGGGAAGGCAAAGGGACACTGAGCACAATGACCACATGGGTGGGTTTTTGGGGTTAAATTACTTTTTTGTGCCAGTCTTCTGACATCTGAGTGTACTAGCGTGTCCTTAATGTTTCTTGTTCTCTTGTGTGCCACCATAGGGGGTGATTCCAGGCCCACAATGTCCTGTATTAGTGGCCAGTATTTCTTTACGATGTTAGAGATTTTATTGGATTGTTTGGTTAGCGTCAGGGGCCATACCAATCTGTTAAGAGTGGGTCTCTCTCTTGTAATAAACAGCGTGTCTCTTGGTGTATCATCCGCTTTGTGTTTGGCCTTAGCTAGGACATGGTCCGGATATCCTCGGATGCGAAGCCTTTCCATGGTGTTTTGGGCTTCTGCTTGGTAAGTGACTTCAGTGGAGCAATTCCATTTTACTCTTATCAGCTGGGAATATGGTAAACTCCGTTTTAAGGCATGGGAATGGAAGCTGTCAAATCGGAGTAATGCATTCTTGCTTGTTGGCTTCCTGTAATTCCTCACCAAAAGTTCTCTGTTATTGACGTATACCGTTACATCTAGGAAGTTTATGGAAGTTTGATCATATTCCACATCAAATTGGATCTGGGGATTCCAAGAATTTAGCCAGCTGGTGAATTGCTCCCGAGGAGTCCCATTGGATATTATTACAAAGACATCATCTATGAAACAGGCATAAAACCGTATTTTTTGTGCCATGTCGGAGAGATTGCTGCTATATATATGTTGTACTTCTAGATTGTTCATGTACAGGTTTGCTACGCTAGGAGCCAGGGGACTACCCATTGCTACCCGGAGATCTGCAGGTAATGGTCCTGATCGAATCTGAAGTAATTATAGTCCAATACACAGTCACTGAGTTCCATTAAGAATTGTATCGGAGGAATTCCATTGGTTTGCAGCAATGCGTATGAGTCATATAGTATCTCGCGGGCCTCATCTGTGGGGATGTTGGAGTATAGGGAATTCACATCAGCCACCACTAGAGTGTCACCCTCGTTTATTTTAAAATGTTCTATTTTTTGAATGAAATCACTAGTATCTTTGATGAATGCTTTTCTGGTCTTCACTAAAGGTTGCAATAAAGAATCAAGGTATATTGCTACTGGTTGCAAGGACCACCTGTGCTGGAGACGATGGGTCTACCCAGAACAGGCCTGCAGCCTTCTTTATGTGGGCCAAACTGGGAGGAGCCTCCGCACCAGGGTCTCTGAGCATCGCTCGAGAATCCGCCAACACTCGGAGGACTCTTCTTTATATGTACACTTTAAGACATACCAACATAGCCCAGATGACCTACAATTTTTTGGGTTAGAGAACATTAAGATTGCACCCCAGGGTGATATCCACAAAGCCTTGTTAAGAGCAGAAAGTAAATGGACTGTCCTTTTAAGAACTAAGCAACCCTGGGGCCTTAATGAAAAAATCTCTATTAGCAATCTATTACTTTAAATGAAAATATCTCCATCAGCAATCTATTACTGTAACCCACCTGCAGGCTTCTCCCCCCTACAAAACACTCTTGCATCCCATTCTATGTGCATTTGCCACACCTATGGAGGTTGATGATAGATGAGAATGCACTTTGAAGGTAACATCTTATTCTAAGTACCTTGTGCTCTCCATTTCTATTATGTTGTGAAATACTTGGTTACTTCATTTGAACGCTCACACTGTGTGTAATATTGTATGATTAGCGTCTCTTATTATTTACAATAGATATGCCGCCTGGGAATTGATTTACCAAAGGAGGGGCTTTGTTTACATTGGCCTTGAAAAAGACCCAGGAGGGTCGAAACGAGGGTGGACTCCTTGCCATCAGGGTCCTCGTCGGCCGGAGAAAACGCGGATTTAAACCAGCCGCCTGACCGGTCCCACAGGGGAAGCTACACAGCATCAAGGCAGGCGTCGGGAATACCCGCCTGGAGTCTCCTCCTCTACTCTTCGTTTCCCATTAAGGATTACAAATACCCATCAGGGTTTGGATATAATTTGGTTACATTTGGATACTATATCAATTGAAGCGGTTTCATCCCAGCAACCAACTCTACCCACTTGTTTATTGCGTCTATTGAGACTGACTTTATTTTGATTGCGACAAGGGGTAGGAACCCCTTTGGGTGCTCACACATTGTATTGTTTGTGTTGCTTGAGCAGTGTAAAAAATATATGTTATGTTTCTATGGAAATTTGGTGTTCAGATTCATGCTTGATACTTTGCAGTGACCACACCCGTTGTGTTACAATATTAATGATGTGTCATATATAGTAAATATAGTAAATAAATAAATAAATAAATAAATAACGTAGATTAGAATGTAGTTCAGCCTTTAGGTGCGGCCCTCCATAATATTTTTTGGCTCTCATGTGGCCCCTTGGAAAAAATAATTGCCCACCCCTTTCTTAGAGGAATCTAGAAAAACAAAAGAGAATAGGAAAGCCATTAGATTTGCCCAGGAGCATTTCCACGATCGGTTTTGTAACCTGAGAACAAATATTGTTCTAATAGAGGCAATATAACAGGACATGATCAACTGTTTCAACCGTGACTCACTGGCAGGGATGATACACCGTAAAGTATTATTAATGTGGAAACTGAATGATAAGGGAGCCCAAATGCATCCTGGTTTCAATCTCCTCCTAATTGGGACCGGGAATGGCAAATATCACTATGTATCACATCTTATTCTCAAGGAGTTTCTGTCATGCAATATGTGGATAAGTATAAATAATCCACTGTCTATGGAAGGAACTTCCAATTGGGCTTAAAGTCAGGCTCAAGGAAGGCTATCAATGAGGATTTAAAGACAATAAAGGCAATGTAGAGTACCCCATGTGGCCTTGAGCAGTATCTCACTGCCAGACAATATAAGATCAGGCATTGATCAGCGATAGAATTACAAGCCCGCTTGCTCTTTTGCTAAAATGTGGTCTTGTTTGAGGCAGTCCCAGATCTTCTGGTACAATTGCTTGGCATGTAGCAGCATTCCTCAGCCTGGGGGTCGGGATCCTGGGGGGGGGGGGGGAGAGGATCCATTAGAACAGACCTGGGCATCTTATGGCCCGTGGGCCGGATGCAGCCCGCTAGCCGATTCTGACCGGCCCAAGGAGAAGGGTGTCGGGGGCGGGGCCATTTCTGCAAGAGGAAGGGCTGCCGCTGCTGCCATCCCATCGCGGGCTGTGGGGCCTGCATCAGCAGACAGCCCGCCGCTCTGGATAATGATCGGAGGAGTGGTGGCTCTGGAGTGCCTGCCATCCCGGGAGGCGATCCAGGCCTGCAGCAGGAGCAGTCGGCGACCTCCGAGGAGGAGGAAGGAAGGTAAACCCCCGAGCGGCTGCTGCAGCACCCAGGAACATGGCGGAGGACACCGCACCGCTTGCACCCTGCCGCGCATGCCCAGTGTCCTGTGCTGCGCCCACCCCTTTATGGCGGGGCTGGGTGACGTCAGATGCAGCGGGGGCGAGGGCGAGGAGGAAGAGGTGGAGGGAAGCCACAGCGCCGTGTCCTCTCTGCCTCCTCCGCCATGTTCCTGCTGCTGCGGCACCCAGGAACATGGTGGAGGAGACAGAGGCCATGGCGCTCGCGAAGAGGCGCAGCGGCTTCCCTCTGCCACTTCCTCCTTGCCCTCGCCGCCGTGCCTGACGTTACCCAGCCCTGCCGAAAAGGGGCGGGCGCCGTGCAGGATGCCGGGCATGCGCGGCAGGGCGCGAGCGGCGCGGCGTCCTCCGCCATGTTCTTGGCGCTGCAGCGGCCGCCTGGAGTTTCCTTCCTTCCTCCTCCTCGGAGAAGGAAGAGGAAGGAAGGAAGGGAAGCTCCCGGGTGGCCGCTGTAGCACCCAGGAACATGGCGGAGGATGCCGCGCCATTTGCGCCCTGCCGCGCATGTCCGTAAGCGGCCCCGCCCCCCGCAAGCGGCCCCGTCCCACCCCCAGGGGCGGCCCTTCCAGAGTGTGCCCTAGGGCACCACAAACAGTTAATCCAGGCCTGGTAATAAGAGGTTGTGGCATTAGGAAGGTCGAGAAACACTGCCATATATGAACACAACGAGCTCCCCCGTCAGTGCGGATTGGGATACAAATCATTTTGGATTTATCTCTATGAAGACGAGTGGAGCAGGCGTCCGCATCAGGACTGTATCTCTCTCTTTTGCGGCTGCATTATACTGTAAGATGTGTGACTTAAACTGTCGCAAGTTATGGAACACATAAAGTAGCAGCTATTGCGGTGCGGTGACAGCTTCAAACGGAGCTGGTCTGTTGGAAAGGTTCGGTAACGTTGATCTATCACAAGGCTGAACGCAGACAACAGATGCATGCTTTTCTGTGGCAGGCAAAGCTGGCATCTGCATAGGAGAAAATGGTAGGTGTGGGAATAACCCACAAGTGAAATTGGGAGGGGTTCAATGTGTATTTCTGCTCCAATAAAACAGGAAGCATAAGCTTTCCTGTTGCATTGGCATAAGGCAGAAATGGTTCTCTAAAGCAGTGTTTCCCAACCTTTTTCTGAGCTGCGGCACATTTTTTACATTTGCAAAATCCTGGGGCACACCACCAACCAAAATGACACAAAATGACACTCTAACACAGTAATCAATATAGTTAATATGCTCTTAAATGTATTTATACACTCAGTGTGAAATCTGGTCCTGTTTCGATGAACACAACATAGATATCCTGGCAGGAATGGTAGAAAGACACAAACTTCCCACACAGAACTCCCATAACCAAGAGAAAATACTATAAGAATTTGGTGGGCATTGACCTTGGGTTTTGGAGTTGTAGTTCACCTATATCCAGAGAGCACTGTGGACTCAAACAATATTGGATCAGGACCAAACTTGGCATGAATACTTAATATGCCCAAATGTGAACAGAGATGGAGTTTGGGGAAACTAGACCTTGACATTTGGGAGTTACCGTTTCTGGGATTTATAGTTAACACACAATCAAAGAGCATCCTGAACTCTTGCAACAATGGAATTGAACCAAACTTGGCATATTGAACTCTCATTACCAACAGAAAGTACTGAAAGGGTTTGCTTGGGAATTGACCTTGAGTTTGGAAGTTGTAGGTCACCGACACCCAGAGAGCACTGTGGACTCAAACAATGTTATGTTATGTTGTTGTTTGTTTCCTATCCAGAATCACAATGTTGGAAGGAGGCTCACCACTTTAAGGTCCCTAAAACAGGCATGGGAAAACTTCGGCCCTCTGGGTGCTTTGGACTCCAACGCCCACCATTCCTAACAGCCTGAGGCCCTTTCCTGCTTAAGTGTCTGAGGGGGGAAAAGGAAAAGGGCCTGAGGCTGCTAGGAATGGTGGGAGTTGGAGTCCAAAACACCTGGAAGGTCCAAGTTTGCCCAAGCCAGCTTTCGACAGAGACCTCTTCCTCCCCCTTTGCGCCCTTTCTTCCCCCTCCTGCCGAACACTTACTTTTTCTTCTCCAGCCAGGCTCCCTTCTTCAGGAAGGGAAGGGGGAGGGAGGAAGACGTGACCCGTGCGGGCGCTACTGCGCAGACTCGCCCCATGGCTTCCTCCCTCCCCGCCTGAACACACTCACGCTGCCCTCTCTGATCAAAATGGTGGCAGCGTGAGCAAAGCGAGGCAAAGCGAGCAGAGCGAGGCTGGGAAGAAGGGAGCCCGAGTGGAGAAGAAAAAGTGTTCGGCAGGAGGGGGAAGAAAGGGTATTGGAGGTTCCCATTTCCTACAGCACACCTGATGATCGCTCACGGCACACTAGTGTGTCATGGCACACTGGTTGGGAAACACTGCTCTAAAGGCCTGCTGTTGAATACCTTTGAAATGAGATTTCTGCAAAGAAATCAAACAAATTTCTGCAAACAGATTTCTGCAAACAAATCAACAATGAATTGATATTCCCTGGTCATTCAGTGGGTGTGAAACCTTGCTTAACTTCATCCACACTGCAGAGTTATACCAGTTTATCACCACTCAAATTCTATGGCTCAGTGTTATGGAATTGTGGAAATAGTATTTTGGCACCCAGTACTAGGCTTGGTTGATCAAAAACAAAAATAAAAAGTTTAAAAACTAGTTTCGTATATAGGGGGCGCTGGTGGTTCGATTATAAAGTCACTTCCGATTTTTTTTAAAAAAAATTCAAAACTTTCCAAAACTTCCAAAATTTCCAAATCGCTTTGTTAATGGCAGACAGTAAAAAAAACAGCACTGGGGAAAATTCAGGGGATATTCTCTCCATCATTTTAAAACCAATCCTGATGAAACTTGCCACAGTGATAGAACATATGGGCCGCTGTTAGCTCACCAAATTTCATAACCTTTGACTTATCCATGGAGTTTTGGCAAATTTTCAAATTTTTTTAATGAAAAAACATTTTTTAATAATAAGGAAAATCTGTTCCTGGTTTGAAAGTATTATTTCCTGTTTTGTTAGGTGGTCTTTACTTTGAAAGTAATTGTTGTACTCCAGAAACTTTATTTGTGTGGCATAGACTGTGTTAAATTGGTGGAGAACAGAAATCATAGTACAGACCCCATCAAGGGACATCTAGACTGACCCCCTTCTTCTCGGCAGAAAGGCACCATCCTAACTCTTCTGACATCCATGTGCTTCCTCTACTGAGTTGAAGGGGACCCTCAAGACACATCCATCCGTTTACTCCTTTTTGCAGATGCAATCAATCATTTTATTATTTTATCATTACTTATTGACCTAAAGGGCTGGCTGGCTGTGGCTGGCTTCCCCAGTGCCTTGTTCATGGCAATCGGGCCAAAGTGAAATTATTGGTTTTTAAGCAGTTTATGTTCTCTTGGCTTTGTAAAAATTGCTTATTGCTTTGCTGCCTTCTTTAGACACATTTCAATCATGTTTTTAAAAAATATTTATTTATTTATTTATTGTTCATTTTTATATACCGCTCCTCCCTGCAGGCTCGGGGCGGTTTACATAAAACAAAAGATTAAAATACACATAAAACACTTTGTTACATAAAACACAAGGACATGGTCAGAGTTGTCCGGGGGAACTTAGATTGAAGGCCTGCTTTAAAAAGGGTCGCCTTGCAGGCCCTCCGGAAGGGGGCTAACTCCGTGATAGCCCAAATGTCGTCTGGTAACGCGTTCCATAGCATCGGTGCCACCACGGAGAAGGCTCGTTGTCTTGTCACTGAGAGGCGACAGGAACGAACTGATGGAATCATCAGAAGGTTTTGTTCATCTGAGCGCAGAGATCTCGGGGGAACGTACGGGGTGAGGCGGTCCCTCACATACACTGGCCCTAGACCAGGGCTGCCCACACTTTTTCATCATGCGAGCTACTATATGAACAATCAAGTTGAAAAGATCACCTGTTGTGCATGTGAGCGTGCACTCGCACGCGCACGCTCCTACTGCAGCATTTCGTCTGCGCGGGGCTTCTTTCTTGCCTGCCCACGAACTCGCCAGCGCGCGCACCCGGGAAGGGGATCCTCTTTGCCTGCACACACGCTCTCTCTTAATGTCTTTGTTGCCTTCCTCCTTCCTGCTGCATGCTTTCGCGAAGCAGGAAGTCCCCATCCCATCCTGCTTCTTGCGTGCACAGCAGGCCCCTCCCATGCACGCAGCAGGAGGGTATTTATAGGCGCACCCGCCAGCGTTCTGGCCAGGTATGGCTTTGGCGGTGGCTCGGAAGGCGCAGGGCTGGGAAGAGGGGCCGCCTGGCTGCTGCCTGGGCCAGGAAACTCAACCAAGAGAGGGACCCACGTGAGGTTGGAGCCTCCCCACAGCAGCCTCCCCCTTTCCTTGAGGCTTCCTTACCTGGGCAGGAGAAGGAAGAGTGGAAGAGGTGTTTACCCAAAGTGACAGATGCAGCGGGGGGCGCCCTTCCTTCCTTCCTTTCGAGGGTGTCACTCAGAAAGGACACCCAAGTGGACGGCTGGCAGGAAGGAGGACCCCTCCCACTGGTGGCAGTCCATGCCCACGGGAGAGAGAGAGAGGGAGAGAGGGTGGCTCTTCCTAGCCGGCTCTGAAGAGCCACCCTCTCTCTCTCTCTCTCTCCCATGGGCCCTCGCCGCCTTTCTCCTTTGAGGGCGAGGGAGGGCGAGGCGGAGAAAGGTGGCGAGGGCACAAGCAGCAGCAACAAGTGGAGTCTCCATCCCCGCAGCCCCCTCCTCCTCGGGTTCAGCCCCAGGAACACGCTGGAGCCCTCCCTCCTCACCCCCAACCAAGGAAAGAAAGCAGCCCCACACAGCTCGCTCGCCCAGGTCTCGGCTTGGAATGGGAGTCCCGAGGGTAGCAGCAGGGTTTGCGGCAGGGCTTGCTTGGCTTTGCCCCACTTTGCCCGGCCTCCTTTGCCTCTTTCTCTCTTTCTCTCCCTCTCTCCTTCCAGCGCCCGTCTGCCTGCCTGCCTGCCAAAAGGATCCGAAAAAGTTATCTGGATTTCTTTCTTCTCTCCTTGGCTCTCTCTCTCTCACACACACACACACACACATTCCCTTCATCCATCCCACAGCCTTGCATCCTATCCGTGCGCGTGCCTTCGCCTTGCTCCCGCCCCCCCCCCCCAAGCAGCAACCAATGGGCGGTCATGTCACCACACCATGCATGGCAAGATGAGCACCAGGGCCCACCCACTAAAGCCTCATTTTGGCAAAAGAAGCCCCGCGAAAGCGGTGGTGGGAGCGCACATGCGCGCACATGGCAGGAGCGCGCCATTTGGCTGGTGAGGCCCAAAGATCACCTGGAAGAGGGCCAAAGATCACCTAGGTGCTCCCGATCACCATAATGAGCACCCCTGCCCTAGACCATACAAGGCCTTAAAGGTCAAAACCAGCACCTTGAAAACAATCCGGTACTCTATTGGCAGCCAGTGCATTGGCTGTAAAATTGGTGTGATGTGCTCTCTCACAGGTACTCCTACCAGCAATTGAGTGGCAGCATTTTGCACCATCTTGAGTTTCAAGGTTGTCGACAAGGGAAGGCCGATGTAGAGGGCGTTACAGTAGTCTAACCTCGAGAGGACCGTCGCCTGGATCACCGTAGCTAGGTCATTCCTGGATAGGTAAGGAGCCAGTCGCCTAGCCTGTCGAAGATGGAAAAATGCTGTCCTGCTAACCGTGGAGATCTGAGTCTCCATCGATAGCAGTGGGTCTAATTGAACCCCCAGGCTTTTTACCAAAGATGACGGGCTCAACCGCTCGCCATCTAGGGTAGGCAACCAGCACTCACCAACACCAGGACGACCCAGCCATAGGATCTCCATCTTCGATGGATTCACCTTCAATCGGCTAGTGCGCAGCGATGCAGTCACGGCTTCAAGGCATTGATGGAAACAATCGGGTACGGTGTCCGGCCTGCTGTCCATTCTCAGCACCAGCTGGGTGTCTTCAGCGTGCTGATAACACTCCAGACCAAAATCGCGAACCAGCTGGGCCAGCGGGCGCATATAGATGTTGAATAATAAAGGGGAAGGATGGCTCCCTGGGGGACCCCACAACTTAATGGGAGTCTCCCAGAGACCTCCTCCCCCCTCTCCACACATTGTCCTCGGTCTTGGAGGAAGGAGGCCACCCATTTAAGGGCAGTCCTCCTAACTCCCGTCACGGCTAAACGGTGGGTCAGTAATGCATGGTCTACCGTATCAAATGGCAGATCATGAATCTATGATTCCATGATCTGCCATTGTAACCAGAATTTCATTGCAGATCTGCCCTGAAATATATTCTGCAGCTGGCATTGCAATAGGTATAGCAGTGGTTGGATGGCCATCTGTTGGGCCTGCTTCGATTGTATTTCCTTGCATTGCAGAGGGTTGGACTGGATGGAACTCGCTGCCTCTTCCAACTGTGTGATTTGATGATTCTAGGACAGTGTTTTTCAACCTTTTTTGAGCCGCAGCACATTTTTTACATTTACAAAATCCCGGGGCACACCACCAACCAATATGACACAAAATGACACTCTAACACAGTCATACATATAGTTAATATGTTTTTTTAATGTATTTATACAATCACTTAGTGTGAAACCTGGGCCGGTTTCAATGAACACAACATAGATATCCTGGCAGGAATGGCAGAAAGACACAAACTTCCCACACAGAACTCCCATAACCGAGAGAAAATACTATAAGAGTTTGGTGGGCATTGACCTTGGGCTTTGGAGTTGTAGTTCACTTATATCCAGAGAGCACTATGGACTCAAAAAATGTTGGATCAGGACCAAACTTGGCATGAATACTCAATATGCCCAAATGTGAACACAGATGGAGTTTGGAGAAAATAGACCTTGACATTTGGGAGTTACCGTTTCTGGGATTTATCAAAGAGCATCCTGAACTCTTGCAACAAGATAGAGATAAACAAGGAGGATGTTCTCATATGCCTTACTAAACTAAATGTCAATAAATCACCAGGTCCAGACGGCATCCACCCCAGAGTTCTTAAGGAACTCAAGTGTGAAATTGCTGAACTTCTAGCTAAGATATATAACCTTTCTCTAAAATCAGGCACTGTACCCGAGGACTGGAGGGAGGCAAATGTAACACCGATCTTCAAGAAAGGATCCAGAGGTGATCCAGGAAATTATAGACCAGTCAGTTTAACCTCAGTTCCAGGCAAAATGATGGAAACCATTATTAAAGAAAAAATTACTAGGCACATAGAAGAACAGGCATTGCTGAAAGAAAATCAACATGGTTTCTGCAAAGGCAAATCATGTCTTACTAACTTGTTAGAATTCTTTGAGGGTGTAAATAAACACATAGATAAAGGGGACCCAATTGATATTGTTTACCTTGACTTTCAAAAGGCTTTTGACAAAGTCCCTCACCAAAGGCTCCTAAATAAGCTCTTCAGCCATGGAATCAGGGGACAGGTCTTGTCCTGGATTGGAACCTGGCTAAACTGTAGGAAACAAAGGGTGGTAATAAACGGACATTTCTCTGGGTGGAAAGAGGTGAGAAGTGGCGTACCCCAAGGTTCAGTTTTGGGTCCGTTACTTTTTAATTTATTCATTAATGATCTGGATGTAGGAGTGAATTCTGAGATAGCAAAGTTTGCAGACGACACTAAATTGTTCAGGGTAGTTAAAAATGAAACTGATTGTAAAGAGCTCCAGAAAGATCTCTCGAAATTGAGTGAATGGGCAACAAAGTGGCAAATGCATTTTAACCTAAACAAGTGTAAAGTCATGCACACCGGGGCAAAGAACCCCAAATACACCTACCAATTGATGGGGTCAAAGCTTTCCGAGACAAACCAGGAAAGGGATCTCGGGGTTTTGGTGGACAGCTCAATGAAGATGTCAACCCAGTGCGCAGCAGCAGTGAAAAAAAGCAAATTCTATGCTTGGCATGATCAGGAAGGGAATCGAAAATAGGTCAGCAAACGTCGTATTACCTCTCTACAAATCTATGGTAAGGCCACATTTGGAGTACTGTGTACAATTCTGGTCTCCGCACCTCAAGAAGGATATAACGGAACTGGAAAAGGTACAGAAAAGGGCAACAAGAATGATCCAAGGGATGGAGCGGCTCCCTTATGAAATCAGGTTGCAACGCCTTGATCTTTTCAGCCTTGAAAGACGGCGTTTAAGAGGTGACTTGATCGAAGTGTATAAAATCATGCATGGGATAGAAAAGGTGAATAAAGAAAAATTATTTTCTTTGTCACAAAACACTAGGACTAGAGGGCACTCCCTGAAGCTCCAAGGTAGGAAAATTAGGACTAATAAAGGGAAATATTTCTTCACCCAGAGGGTCATTGGGTTATGGAACTCACTTCCAGAAGAGGTTGTGACAGCTGTCAGCCTGAACAACTTCAAGGCAGGATTAGACAGATTCATGGATACCAAGTGTATCAGTAGTTACTGAAAAGGACATTCAAGTGCCACCTCGGAGTTGGTTGAGGTAGGCAGGATTTCCCTGGGTACTGGTTGTGGGGGGTCGGGAGCAGGTCAGGGTTTTGCCCTCCCTTCTGCTCGAGATCCCCGTGTACAACTGGTGGGCCACTGTGTGATACAGAATGCTGGACTAGATGGGCTGAGGTCCGATTCAGCATGGCTCTTCTTATGTTCTTATGTTCTTAACAATGGAATCGAACCAAACTTGGCGTATTGAACTCTCATTACCAACAGAAAGTACTGAAAGGGTTTGCTTGGGAATTGACCTTGAGTTTGGAAGTTGTAGTTCACCTACACCCAGAGAGTCCTGTGGACTCAAACAATGTTATGTTATGTTGTTGTTTGTTTTCTATCCAGAATCACAATGTTGGAAGGAGGCTCACCACTTTAAGGTCCCTAAAACAGGCATGGGAAAACCTCAGCCCTCTGGGTGCTTTGGACTTCAACTCCCACCATTCCTAACAGCCTGAGGCCCTTTCCTGCTTAAGTGGCTGAGGGGGGAAAAGGAAAAAGGCCTGAGGCTGCTAGGAATGGTGGGAGTTGGAGTCCAAAACCCCTGGAAGGTCCAAGTGTGCCCATGCCAGCTTTCGACAGAGACCTCTTCCTCCCCCTTCCCCTTCACGCCCTTTCTTCCCCTTCCTGCTGAACACTTACTTTTTCTTCTCCACTACTGCGTCTGCCGCCATTTTGATCTGAGGGGGCAGCATGAGCGTGTTCGGGGGGGAGACGTGACCCGTGCAGGTGCTACTGTTGTGCTATGACAGTAAGGTTAATTGTTGTTTTTTCAGTTTGCTGTAAGCCACTCCGGCAATATTGTCATATGTACTTTGTAAGCCACTCTGGCAGTATTGTTGTTTGCTGTAAGCCGCTCTGAGTCCCCTTCGGGGTTGAGAAGGGTGGCATATAAAAATAGTAAATAATAATAAATAAATAATAATACTGTGCAGACTCGCCCTAGAGCAAAGCGAGGCAAAGCGAGCAGAGCGAGGCTGGGAAGAAGGGAGGCCGAGTGGAGAAGAAAAAGTGTTCGGCAGGAGGGGGAAGAAAGGGTATTGGAGGCTCCAATTTCCCACGGCACACCTGAGGATCGCTCACGGCGCACTAGTGTGCCGCGGCACACAGGTTGGGAAACACTGTTCTAGGAAAATATCAGCTCAGCAATGAAAATCAATGGCGGAGACTGCCAACATCAGCAATGCCACCCATGTGGCCTTTATCCCGTTTGGAACGAAAATGCCCACTCTCAATTGACTTCGATGCTTCTTTTCGAGCTATGGAAGTGGTTGCCAGGAACGAATACGATCCTTGCACCTGTGCGCGAAACGGTCCAAGAAATGTGCCTCTGTGTGTATAAATAAAGGCGCTGCTGTCTTGCTCTAGACCGCATTGCATTATTTTTGGGAGATTCAACCTCCCGATAGCGTTTGGAGCTGCTCCAGCGCTCGCCTCCTTAAGCCGCTTTGCAGAAAACGCAGAGCTGCCAAAGAACGGTGGACCTAACAGGAGGAAATTGTAACAGCTTCCTGAGGATGTTTTGAAGGTGTTTTTTCTTCTTCCGAGCATCAGTCGAATGATGCAAAATGCTGACACGGATGCCATTTCCCATTGCACCTGACTTCCTTTTTCCTACAGCATCTAAGTGAAGCAAATATCTTATTTCCCTGGGTCCCTGAATGGGTGATGCTTGGCATTCTGCGCCTAGCTTGCCGGATGCTGACCGAGTGAGTCACTTAGGACCCTGGAGAGCTCTGCAAAGCCTGGCATGCACTGAGCATGTGCGGAGTGGCTCTGCTCTCTTTAGGCTCAGTTAGTTACTGATATAAACAGCTGGAGGTATTCAAGTGCTGAGCTTAGAGACAAGCAGAGCTGCAAGAGAGGGGGGGATGCGGGAGGATTACGGCTTCTGTGCATCCAAATCTGGGTGGCAAGAGAAGGATTAGCAGAGCAGGGCACAAGGCGATGGTCGGATCTGCTTTCCGAAGCGGCATTTAGCCGTTATTTGGTCCGATTTCGGCGGATTTCGCAGGGAACTTTGTCTTTTGGAGTTTTTGGATTTTTTGGGGTTCGCCTCCATAAGGTGAGTCTTGTTTTCCTCCTCGGAAACGTCTATCCCTCTGTCAGCCTTAATCAGAACTAGGCAACTTTTTGTGTGTGTTTTGCGTGCCAGCGTCCTTTTTCTTTACTGCAGGAGAACCATTAAAAATTGCATACATTAAGCGTGGCGTTCGCCGGGTTGGGAATGCAATTTACGGCAGCTCGAGCATGTGGGATGTAGCAGCATCGGATGCGGGTTGGAACGCCCTATGTGTAGCAGACTGAGTTGGGAATCGTGTTGTGTATGTGTGTGTTTTCTCTGCCTCTCTGTTTGCAAGACAGAGAGATATTGATAGCTGTATGCAGATTCAAGTCAGCAAGTAATGTCCTATGTTTCTATTTTTCTGAGCACGTCCATCCGTTTCCCACTACTTTCAGGAGAACAACATCGAGTCAATGTTTTTCTGGTTTGCTGTTGCAGTCCTTTGGTGTTTCCCAAGCCTTTTATGACTGGGCCTATATATATATATATATATGGAATTATATAGAGAGGGGGGGGGGAAGGCTGGTCTACAATTTCGGATATGCCTGAATTTTGGAAGTTTTTCGGATACTTCCGACTTTTTTTTAGCAATTTCGAGAGCAACCCTCCCAACAGGAATTCAAATCCGAAATTCCGAATTTCAGAATTC